>RJWJ010015832.1:0-35527 GCA_004363605.1 Indri indri
CAAGCGAGCAAAGCTGCATCTGTACTTACAGCCGCTCCCCATCGCTCACATCACTGCCTGAGCTCCACCTCTTGTCAGTTCAGTCGCTATCTCCCCTCATCCCCAGATGGGACCATCTAGTTGCAGGAAAACAAGCTCAGGGCTCCCACTGATCCTGCATTATGGCGAGTTGTATAATTATTTCATTATATATTACAATGTAATAATGATAGAAATAAAGTGCACAATAAATGTAATGCACATGAATCATCCCCAAACCATCCTCCTCAACCCCATCCCCAGTCCATGGAAAAATTGCCTTCCATGAAACTGGTCCATAGTGCCAAAAAGGTTGGGGACCACTGTTTTAGGGTATTGGAAAAATTTGGGCTTTTATTCTTAAAGAATATTTATAAGATATAATACTGCATGACAGCCCAGTGAGAGTCATATTTTGAAGCAGGTAGACTTTTTACATGTAGTAGTTGCTTATGCATAGGGCTGACTTTGCACAATCTGTGCATGAAGTCAAAGGACCATTACAAGCACAGCTTATTCAACTACCTCCGGTAGGAATTCTAAATGAAGCCACTTGCTAAAACTGCAAGAACTGAAGTCTCTTTTTGGTTTAAAGTTTCCTTCGCTTCTTTGCATAAAAGGTTTGGGGATATATCTATTATAGCATCATCTCATAACTGATTATCAGGTTATTCTAAAATATGTTTCTTCTACGTGAATTTAATGTTGAATGCATGCTCCATACTAATACTTAGCCAGAGCTCATCCTAGGAATGGAAATATGTTTAAATATAATTGTTATGTGTTGAAAGTCTGATTTCTTTCCTCTAATAAAAGAGTAAGTTACACATAGTAAGAGAGACTTAGAGCTTGTTGGTAACATTGAACTCTATCCTCTCCTTCAGAGCCCAGAAGATACTAGGTAAGTATTCTTGTGGATTTATAGAAAAGATACATTCCAACTGGCATTATTCCAGGAAGTTTTGTTCTGCGACAGACTGCTGTGAGGAGGGAATGGTGATTGTTACTTCAAGCCATTCCTCTGCAGAACGACCCATTTGAAGCATGACTGCTGAAGGAGAAGAGTCACAGCTCTAGAGTGGCAGCTCTCTCTGCTCCATTATGTCCCTTTTGAGGGCTGCATAGCTCAGAGATATGCAGAATATAAGGCATTTCAGGTGTGCCAATATCTCTTTCCTCTGCAGATCCTTTTCCCGTTTGCCTGTTTCCAAACAGCCTTATATGAAAAAACAGTGGTATACAGCTAATGGAGAAATATGATTTTAAGATAAAAACAACTTTTCTCAATAAATGATAAACCATAGTGTAACTTAGTAGCCAAACATAAGTTCATTTCCTGCTGCAATTTCTTTCTACATGACTGAGCTATAAAATAAGTTTTTAAAACTCCAATTATACCCTATATTTTAGCATTTGTCTTTGGCATATATTCTTTTATACAAATTATAGTTATTAATGAAACGCCTATGCCTGTCTATACACTTGGGACTTTAAATGCATATTTAAATCTTAACAAGGATCTGATTAAGATGCAGAAACATGGGTAGTGAAGCTAATGGTAATACTTTCCTCTTGTCTTGTCTTGCTTCTATATTATATTCATCAAAATTCCAATTAGCAACATGAGAATGCAGCATGACTTTTTATGTGTATTCTAGTTCACTTACAGCACCTTTGATTTAAAGGGTTTGGGGAAAATGAATTTTTTAGCATTGAAATGGAAGCAGGTTTTGTTGAATAGTAATTTCAAGTGAATTTTAAAATACACACTTCCTTGATGCGTTGAAATGTTATTCCCCTACCCTTAATTTAGGCATTTACAATTAATCAAAAAATTGATGTTCTTTTTTTGTCTTAGGCTTGTACCTGCTAGTTCACTTGATTGCTTCATCGTGCTAATGAGCTGCAGGTTGAAAGTTTTTGTCCCTGTATGAGCCCGCTATGCCTGGAGGAAATTTGGTTCAGAGGCTTCAAAACACAATCCAATTTCCAGCCAAATATTTTCATTATACACCTTGGACTATAACAACAACAACAAAAAACCCTCAATCTGCATTCATACCAATTATGCAATAGCAAGCATGGGATGTTGATATACTTAACTCACATTTCCTCCCCCACCCCCAGCATGCCAGTTTTCTATTAGTTAACTTCTGTAAGTTCCTTAGGACCAAGGTGTGTGCCCTGCTGTTTGCAGGATAAAGTGAATGAATTAATCAGTATATGGAAGGAAGAGAAAGAAATGGTGCATTTACCTTTTTCTTATAGCATTATGGAAGCAGACATACATATTATATATAACATACATATGTGTGTTTAAATCTCTCCTACCTAAAAGAACATTAACTTCTCACATTCCTACAATTAGCAACTTATTTCTCTTCTCTTTTTCAGCCAAAATTCTTGAGCTACCTTCAAGTTCCTATCCATTCACTTACTTTTCAACCTTTTCTAACCTGTTTTTTGCCTTAACAACTGCACCCAAAGAGCTCACACTAAGATTAACAATGACCTTCCAATCACTAAACGGAAATCTCAGAGTCCTCTTATTTACCTGAACACTCAACAGCATTTGGCCTTCTTGATCATTCTTTGCTTCTTATTGTGCCCTCCTTGGCCTTCCTGTTCATCCTCATACATTTCTACCACTTCTCAAATCTCCTTTGGATGCTCATCTGCCAATAATGTGGTATTAAATATTGAAGTTTCTCACTACTAGGCTATTTCTTTTCTCATTAATGCTCTTTCCCTTGGTAATCCTAAAGAGAACCATTTCCAGATCCTTATTATAATCTATACAGTGATCACTCCTAAATTTTATACTCTCCCTCTGAGCTCTGTTTGTTCAACACGTACACTTGGATGTCTCAAAAGCTACCTCTGAGAGCTGAGACCACGAGCCAACTGTCCTCACTGTCTGTTCAAGTAAACCTTTACACAGAAAAGATAAGATTGTAATCCAATAAATAACTCCATTGTTGGCTTCAGGAAATTCTTGTGTATCAATTTTTCAGTCTGCTCACCTGAGAAGTCTGCCTTGGAAAATTCATCTTAAGCTTCTTGATCCCAGACCCCAAAAATCTCATAAAATCTCACTCCTGACTTTCCCCCCTTGAGACATTAAGATTCCTTCAGGTGGTTTCTTACCGCAGTAAGTTCTAATACTCTTAGCTTTGCTTTATTAACAGGCTGTCCAGTTACAATCTGGGGAAGTCAACACTTCCAACTTAATGTGTCCAACAACAAATTAAGAATTTTCCATACCAACCTGCTCATCTTTCAGTTTCTCTGTTTAAACAAACACACCAATATATCTGACTTTGCAAACCAAAACATATGGGTTCTTCCCTTTACTTACTCACTTTGAATCAACCAAATTGTGTTGTTTTGCCAATCCAGCAAATATTAGTTGAATAAATAAAAAGATAAAATTGGTAAAGCATGTCGAAGTGTCTCATTCCAGTGGAATGCTGGGGGAGCCAGGAGGTGGGGTGTCAATGAGGAGCTGTGTCCCCGTGTAGGCAGATACATATTATCTGCAGAGTATTCATAAATAATTAATAAAACAATTCAAAGTCCATCAGTTTTATTATCATTACACCACTCCAATTGTATAAAATTTCAGTAATAAATACCCTTCCTGGCAAGGGGATCAAGTCCCATGCTACCTTCCTACACTTAACTTGGTCATTGTTCAATTTTACCTCATGAAATTTATCGACTCCTTAAAACTGCTACCCCCGCTATTGGGAATGTTGCCACCAGGTAGCGCTATATTGTGTTGAGCCCACGTCCCATTTCAAAAGCTAGTGCCTTACTACAGAATTGATAGACAATTTTTATTCTTTGGAAGAGAAGTATAACGACCTGAGGGTTCCCTTGGCAGCAGATTCTTATTCTAGGAGGTGAGGACCCAACAGTGAACCAAACGGAAGACATCTTTGCCTTCAAAGAGCTTACAGCTGCTGGGGGATTCAGACAACCAATATTATAAATAACTAATGTATTATACACACACACTGCTAGATAAATAAAATATATAGTATGCAAAAGTAAAAAAAATAAGGCAGAGAAGGAGAGATGAGGTGTGTATGTGTGGGGGAGAGTTGAGAATTTTAGATGGGGTGGCTGTTGGCTAAAAATCTGCATGTAGCTAAGTAACCATTTATTTCAGATATGAACTTTCACTCAGCCTCAAAGGATTTCTTAAAAGTCACACTGATACCAAATTTCCCTGCATGAGGAATATTTTGTATTCAGCTATTTTCATTACATGATATGAACAGAGAATAACACTTCAATTGCTTAGAGTTGTGAGAACAATTTTTGGCCAAAGCCTTATTTCATTAGTGACAACCATTTTGTGTGCATTGTATGAAAGTCTGGTTTTCTGTAGATTCTCAGAAGTATTCACAAAGTACTCATTCGAGTTTTCTTCTTTGCCTTTCTCATCACTGGCTTACTCCCTTATGTAAATTTATTCAAACCTATTTTTAGAATTTAGAAGCCTTCTACCAATGTATGGAACACACAGACCTTTCCTTGTTTTCATTAAATAAGGAGTGCTGAAACTGCTCCAAAAGTTCACTTCTACTGTGTTTACAATTTGCGAAATAAGGAAGAGTGGCCTGTTCCTAGAGATGTTCAGTCAGCCAGGATCAACAGTCAGGGAAAAAAAAGCGCTGTTCTGTGAAGCCCTTAATTCTCATGGAAATGAATGTGAACTACGGACACAGGGAAAGAAACGATTAGAACTGTGACAAGTTCACAGGTCACGCCAGCCACTTCTAATAACCACAAAGCGTGGCTTAGGTGAAACAATAAAAGCAGGCTGACACGGTCTTTGTTAAAGGGTTTGAAGAAATCAAACCACCACTTGTGGTCAGCTCCTGTTCCTAAAGAGGGGAAGGGGCTTGCGGAGCAACTAACTAACTGTCTTCCCTCAGATGACGGGAGCACTGAGGGTGGAGAATGCATTTTTGTCATTTTGGCTATTTACGCTATTTTCTCTGATAGTAAGCTGTGGAACTTGGGAAGATGTACAAAATTTTGCCTCTTACTGGAACAATTATTCCTTGGCAGGATGCAGTCAGAACGCTTTGCTGAATTGCCAGTGAAATCTGCTTCATAGAGTGGCTGTGTAATGTGAACAGGCCTCTGGCAAAAAAAAGTTAGAAAAATCGGAAGTCATTAATACAATAGGTGTGCACGTGTGTGCGTAAAACTCGTTTTAACAAAATAAAAATGCAGCTAGAATTAAAAGTGGTGGTAAAGTCATGCAGTTTCCTCTTTTCTTGTGAATGCTGTTTATTATATACATTTTTAGGGAAATAGAATATATGAAGCGGTTTGAGTCAATAATAAGATCTGAAATATTTTGAAAGAATTATTGGCAGTTTGGAAAGTTGGATATTATCATTGAATTTAAGTTGTATTAATATTTAGGGTGAACTGAATTGTTTTTTGGAGAAATAAAGTTATTAGTTGCAAAATAGTTCCCATTCTCTGATTAAAATCTAGTTACTGATTGAAGGATGTGCATCAAGACCCCTGCATGAAGGGATGTAGGAACAATCGTATACAAAGTAAGTATTAATGAAAGTCAGCTCAAACAGGGATTGCTTTAAATAGCCATGGAATGCTATGGGCCAATATAAATTCTAAGGCTTTTCAGGTCAGATTGGTAAGAAAGGAAAAAAAAAAGATGACAAGACAAGTAAGAAACTACAGTAGTTTGCTGAATATTTTCCAGATAAAAAGAAGTCATTTAATGTTACATTATTATTATTCTCTTTCCTGGAAAATATTTACTCTAGTTTAATAAAAAAAAGAACGTCTTTACATTCCTGGCAGTGTGTGGTAAAGTAGACAAAACAATAATCTTTTGCCGAAACACGTATTATTTTTCTTGTTTCTCTTTGCAAAAGCAACACCTTTTTTCCTTGTTATTGAACATCAAAGTACTTATCAAAGGCTCAGAAGTGTGAACAATCTCAATTTTCCCAAAGAGAAACCCTACTTTTCTTAAGGAAAAAAAAAAAATGCATCTCTAGTAAAGATCATAAGTATGTGGTGTGGTTTTGTCTATTCGACAGTGTTTTAACTCTCTCTATACTTCATTATTTTTCTACAAATTCCTTGATACATTAAATTCCCAGTTAATATAACACAGATAACAGAGTTTTCTCTTATATACATATTTAAAATATTCTTTTCAAAGTACTGTCCTAATTCAGAAAATATTTCTACATTTTTAGTTAAATTTTAGAGTTTGTCAAAATGGAGTTAAACAGTAACATTTTCTTTTAAGTAGATCAGTATAAACATTAATATTTTTAAAATGTTGTTTCTTAATATGTGATAATCATTTTTGAGGTTGCTGAATATGAACACAATATAAACATTGAGGAAAAAAGAATATAATTTAATTAAATAATATATTTAGAGAAGTATTATTTTTAAAACCTTCAAACAAAATTATTAAACTTAAAAAGCAATATTTGCTTTATGAAATGATAATGGTATTTCAGCTGGCATGGCTTAAGTCTTGTTTGCTAAAACTAAGAAGGAAGAAAAGAAAGTCATAAGATTTATAAATAATCTAACCTAGTACCATAAGTCATATTTGATAAGTTTGGATGGATGGATGAATTGATGGGTGGATGGATATATAGACAGACAGACACAGACAGACAGATAATATGTGTCTGTAGATGAAGAACAGAGCATGTATTATTCACATAGCATCTCAGAGCTAGCTCCTGCTCCTGATCACCGCAGGGGGATGTGATGAGACCCTGCTATTTATTACCCTGTGCAAGCAGTGGTGCTGAACCACAGAATTATGAGACATGGAGCTCAAAAAAAGACAGCTGGTATATTGACTCATCCTACTCCCAGAATGGGAGAGACCCTTACTCTGGAATGTAAACAAATCTCTGAAAAGTAGAGGGAAAGTTCTCTCCTTTAACCACAGTGGAATATAAATGAACAGCTCTGGGGAAGATAAATTTATAAGTCTCCCCGGGGCAAAGCACAATCTCTACTTCTAGGACATATTTGTTATTTAATCATCCTTTAACCAAGTTTTTGTCAGCTTTTTGCTCAGAAAGCCCAGACTCTGCAGAAACATGAAAATATTCACCCAGAATCATCTCCCTACAACAGTAATCATTATGTTAATAGTTTCTCTTTAAAATATTGTGTAGTTGGATATATTGTTGGTTTTATTAGAAAGTAAGCATAAGTGCCTATTTTCTAATAAAATAAGAAATAGGCATGGTAATCACTTTCAATAAAGGGGCTTACGAAACTGCCATTGAAAATTAGGTTTTTATACTTACATTCATAAATCTACAGAAGATAAATGTATATGAATAGTCAAATGCTTGAAAACAAAGTTTACCTGCAATTTCTAAATTTTGGAGTTGTGTGTGTGTGTGTGTGTTGTGTGTATTATATATATAAATACAATAAACATTGTAAGTGGAAAACATGGGCATCACGTTCACATTGCTCAGTTTGAGTTACTCTGCCAGGTAGTGATTGAGCAGAACTGGAACACAGGATCGTCTGAGGACTCCTGGTGCTCATCCATGAGGCCATCGGGACTCTGAGCCACTATTCTAAGTAATGGTGTAAAATTCAAGCTTTACCTACTTGACTGCCTACATTTATCTCCTACAGAGAAGACAGCATAGCAACTGTTTCAACTACTTAAACCCTGCTTTAGCATATATTTGGAAGCCTGAACTGTACTTGATAACTTTATAATACTTTGAGCAGCATGTATGAAATGTTTAATAATGCAAGATGTGGGAATTGAAGAAATCTGACAGTTAAAGCATGATAGAATGCCAGAAACATACGAATAAATTTTATTATTTCAGGAAAAACATATTTTTCCTTTTGCAATAATTTTTCCCTTCTCTTATGATATTTTATCAGTATGTTTCGTGGTCCCTCTCATATACTACACTGTACTTATCTTTACTAGATTATAGATTAGTTAGTGACATCTTTGTATGTTTCATAGCTTCTAACAAAGGGCCTTATGGAGGTGGCTCTCAGAAATATTTGTTGAACTAATCAGCTTTGTTTTTATTTTACCATACTTTGTTTTCCAGTTGATGACTGATGATCTAAGTGATCCTACCTTTTAATGGAAAATATTTCAAAACAACAACAACAAATCAAAGACAGGTGACTGTAATCACTCTAATGTGAGACACAGTAAGTATATCAAATAATTTAAATCATATCACAAGCATTGACCTAAATTGGATTATGTGAGTAAGAAAAAAAAAAACACAGCTCGTGTGGTACTTTGATAAACCACAAAATGGAATCTTTAAATTAAACAGTTGCTGTTCTAAAATAAACTGAATAAGATGGTGACCACCGTTTCTCTTTTGTTTTCTACGTTAACATCATTAACATGTTGTTTTCTTAAGCATAGCAATGATTCCAAAAGTCATTCAATATGTATAGAAGATAATCTTTTTAATTATTTGTAACATGTTGTTCTTCATATTAACTTTTAACAAATCCCAGTTTAAACTTGAAAGTGGAAAAAATGAGGAATAAGTAAATTCTTTAATTTAGAAAGTCCCACAATGTATGAGCTTCTTATTCCTCAATAATTACAGGTTAAATATATAAGGAATTTAAAAAATAGTTGAGATAAATTAACAAATGGTATATTTAAAAAAAGATTATTTTGGAAGTAAGTACAGTTTAGGATTAAATATCTTCTTAAAATGATATTTGTTTCTTATTAAGAAATATTTAATATATGTGTTCAGAAAAATTTTGTATTATAGGCCAGAGGTTCTCAAAGCGTGATGTCAAGACGTTTTAAAGAATTCCTCAAGGCCAAAATATTTTTATAAAAATAGTGGGATATATTTGCCTTTTTCACTATGTTGACATTTGTACTGATGGAGCAAAAGCAAAGGTGCATAAAAGTGCTACACCTTAGCATAGATCGAGGCTGGGCACCAACTCCACTGGTAGACACTGCGTCCTTCACTACCCAACACTCCTAGTTTAAAAGAAAAAAAAAGCTAGATTCACTTAAGAATGTCTTTGAAGAAACAGTGAACATTATTAATTTTATTATATCTTGACCCGTGAATAGGGTCGACCCTCAGTATTCATGGATAACCAACCATAGATAGAAAATATTAAAAATGACAATACTGCAATAAAAAGTAAAACAAATTTAAAAAATACAGCATAATAACTATTTACATTTACTACTTTACAGTCTATTAGGTATTATCAGTAATCTAAAATGATTTAAATTATAAGGGAGAATGTGTGTATATTATATGCAAATACTAGATGATTTTATATAAGAGACTTCAGCATCTGTGATGTTGCTATCTGTGGGGGTCCTGGAAACAATTCTCTATGGGTACCGAGGGACAATTGTACATGCGTTTTAATATTATGCACATGCATAAAGTGTACTTGTATTCCTATGCTTTAAATATCTGTGACTCTCAGAGAAGGCAACATACAGAGGAATGAAAATAATTAAATAACTTGAAAGTAATTCTATGATTTAAAAATAGAGATTGCAAGAGGAGAAGACTAGAGAAATAGATACTTAATTCCCATACTGGAGAAAGATAACTAAAAGGAGATCATCACTCAACTGAGACAAGTTCTTTTTTTTTTTTTTTTTTTCAGTTTTAAACAGTAGCAAAAAGCACTTACGGACTCATTTAAATTGAATGGATTAAGTGAAAGCTAGGACAACCATTGTATGGTTTGTCTCTGGAGGCCATGTCCTACCTGTAACTTCCTCAGGCCTTGACTTTCTAGTGCATTTATAAGCAGATACAGAGAGTGTCTGCATCTCTTTGCCTCTGGACCTTAACCACCTGCAGGCCAGAAGGACTGGAGAGTTAAAGGCCCTGGGAACAGCCCACAGCTGATTGACAGCTATCAGGCGCATAAACTACCTGAGGTCTATGCTGGTCTCCAGAGTTCCTAGCAGCGTGAAGTTCCAGTCACTTAGAGTGGTAACTTGTTTGAAAACAAATTCGAAAACAAATTCTTTACTGGCTGCCTTTCTTTTCCTCTCCTACGCCCCACTTCTCAATGCTTCCTGTGATGGCCTCTCACATAAATTACTTGCACCTGAATCCTTATCTCAGGGTCAGAGCCACAGGGACTATCTATGTTGTTCATCACTACCTATTATTTATATGTGAATACAGTTCCTGGGACATAATAAGTTCTCAATAGATGATTCTGGAATTAACTCATTAGTTTTCCAAAATAAGTGCTCCTTGAAGTTATCACATTCATTTTATGATACTAAGGTCGTGGCGGAATGCCTAGCATCCAATTAATGTTTGTGAAATAAATGAGTGCATAAAGTTGCCAGTATTATGTTTAAAAAAACACCCTATCTGACTACTAATACAGAATACATTAATACTGTTTGAGACAATGGCAGAAATTGAATAAAACTTAAATCAAACACAACATTATAAAAATTATTTATAACAAAGTTAATCTATGTGTCTACTTAGTAACCATATTTATATTCATTGAGTGGACCATCATTAAATTAAGACAGAAGCTTTTGCTATAGAATCTCATGAATTACCAATTTTTTTTCAAAAACCTATATACATAAATGTGCCACTTTATTTTCAAATTCTACTACCAAGTCTGCAGCCTAAAATGACCAAATTGAATAACAGAAAGATGGAAACAATGGCATTGATTGATGAATTGAACACGTATTTACCAAATGCCTACTGGGGGCCAGTCATGTCCTTGCATCCATGGTTTATAATTTTTGGCTCAAACCTACAGTAGGAAATATATTTTATATTATCCATACATAAATATACAAGACATGAATACATAGATGGCATTTAGAAAAAAAGCTTTTGGATACACTATGTGTTTACTATATTTTATTCACTCTGACAAAACGCTATTTTATTCTACTCTGTTTCATTAGGAAAAATACTGCACATTACTCATTAATCTGATTTCACCACTCATTAATGGGTCCCAACTGACTTTCTGGAAAACATTAGATTCTAAGGATAAAATGATGAGCTAAAATAGATGCCATGTTTCTTCAAAGAATCTTAGATAAACATAAATCAAATCATTTAAAAAACTAATGTAAAAATTACTTCTGTAATTGCTACAAAGCAAAGGTACAGGATTAAGAAGGTTATATTGCCAGAAAGATCTGAACTGGTGTGGGGGAAGGAAGAACAGTAAGGGAAACTTTCTCAAGAAAGGAAGATTGAGTAAGATTTGAAGAGGGATTGTAGTAAATTCTGAGGGTGGCTTATTTAGCGAGAATATCTTTGTGAGAGGTTGGATATAGAGGGTGTTATGTACTGAAAGTTTATATCTTCCTCAAATCCCTGTGTTGAAATTCTAACTGATGTGATGGTATTAGATGGGGCTTTGGGAAGGTAATTAGGTCATGGGGGTGGAGCCCTCATGGAGGGGATTAGTGCCCCTATAAAAGAGACCACGGAGAGCTCTGTAGTCCCCTTTCTGCCATGTGAGAATACAACGAGAAGGCAGCAGTCTGCAACCTGAAGAGGACCCCACCAGAACCCGACCATGCTGGCGCCCTGATCTTGGACTTCCAGCCTTCAGAACTGTAAGAAATACATTTCTGTTGTTTATAAACCATTCAGTCTATGGTACTTTGTTATAGTAACCTGAACTGTGTAAGAAAGAGAGTGTGAGAGAAGGAGACATCAAGAACAATTGCTACATTCATGGTTTGCACAACTAGATGGACGATGGCAGCATTTGCTGAAAGGGAAAGACTAAAGGGGGCCAGATTTGGGCAAAAAGGGGGTGGGAATATCACAGATTTGTTATTATACATGCTGCTTTTAAAGTATCCAAGTGGTAAAGCCAGGAAGGCAGTTAAATAAGTGGATCCGGATTTCAGAGGCTATATCTAGGACTTAAATAGTAATTTATGGACTCATTTACATTTTGGAACAGTTTAGAATAAAGCAAAAAAAAAGCTTATAGAATCTGATAACATTATATTATTTACTTGCTATTTACACTCGGATTTCATAAGTGAATTTTAAGAGGTTTGCAAATAAATTATGTACAGAAAATTGGTTAAGTGAAAGAGAATAATATTTATATTATAAAAGCTAAAAAGACTAGTAGTGCTGTCAAACCTGAGTAAAAGATGGTTGCCTATGATCATGATGATACTGATGATGATAAAAATATTAGCCAATATTATGTGTCTGGTACAACATTATACCCTGCATATGCATTAGCCTTTTTAGGTTTTAAAAAAAGTCATATGAGGTAGATATCCCAGTTTTCCTGTTTCCTAAGGAATAGACACATAAAGGAATTAACCTGAGGTCACAAATCTAATAAAGCACAAATCGGGGATCACTAAATTGAGCAGGTCTGTCTCATTTTGAGCCTAAATTTCATTGTGCAGCCATATGCTGTCAGGCAGGATTTTTGACCATATGCTTTCCTCAAAAAAAAAAAGAAATTCTTTTTTAAGTTGCTATATGATATCAATCCCACAAGTAATCACTCTAAGTTTTTTCTTACCTAAGAAAGAATATATTTCTAAATATACGCATACCAGTTAAAATTATGATGCTTATAAATGCCTTTAATAGCAATAGAATAATAATAAACATAAAAGATCTTATTAGTGATTTTGCTGTTCATTCACTTATTCATTCATCAATATTTATTTAGCACTTACATACGTATCAGATACTGCTCTCAATGGCTATTATGCCAGACAGTCCATGCATACTAGAGATGGGAATTCAGAATAAATTTAAGTTTCCTAGACCTTGTCATGAATAATAAAAATAGTAGGACATTCTTTTTATATCAGTTCTCTTTTTCCTCAGATCTTTTTTATACTATATTCCCCAGATATGACTAGGGCTTAAATGACTTGGAAAGCAAATAAAGAGACAAGCACATGGGGATTTATTTTTTAATTGGCAATTCCAATATACCAATTTTAAAAATGTAATAGTAAAATACTTGAAAGTTTTGGAATGTAATATAGGGAAATCACATTCAGATATGATAAGAGATCTGACTTGTAGGCCAACCCGGACAAATGTATGCAATGCTTTCAAAATGCATTCACTGTGATTTTTGAGATCAAAGACTTGCCCTTCCAGGCAGAAGTAAAAGAATACAAAGATCCTCAAATATTATTTAGACCCATGAAACTATCTCTTGTCTCTCAGATCCATTCAAGTTTTTTTGCAATGCACAATAAATAACAATATTAACCTACCGTAAGTGCTTTGGTTAAATATGTAAGAGAGATGAATAGACAGACATAGCTAGAGAGCAAAATATATAAAATTGTAATCATGATGCATGTTTGTTTGGAGGATGTTTGTGTACAAAGGAAGGAAGTTCTGTAAATATGAACGGGGAATGCATATGAACGGGGAATACAATTCCAACCCTTCCCTCAGGCATTGCGTTATTTCTTTGCTCACCTTTACAGAAACATGCTAAATAGGTAACTTTTCTGGATCCACTTCGATCAGGCTTTGCCTCTCTCATAGGCTGAAAAATAGCCACCCATAGATGGCTTGTGGAACTAAATGTTACCTTATAAGGAAAAAGGGTCTTTATAGATGTGATTAAATTAAGGGTCTTGACGTGGGAAGATTATCTTGGATTATCTGGGGCCCTAAATCCAATCCATTTCTTTATAAGAGGAAGGCAAAAGGAGATTTGATACACAAAGAAAAAGAGAAGCGATGTGAAAACAGGCACGGATTGGATTGGTGCAGCCACCAGAAACTGGAAGAGGCAGGTTAGACACTCTGGAGGGAACATGGCCCACCAACGCTTTTATTTCAGCTTAGTGAAACCATTGCTGAATTTCTGGCCTTTAGAACTGCGAAAGAATACATTTCTGTTATTCTAACCTACCCAGTTTGTGGCAATTTATTATGACAGCCACAGGAAACAAATACAGCTCCATTCCAAAAAATCTGCAGTAGCCAAATTAGAAACTGACCTCCTAATAGCTAAATCCAATGGTCAGTACACGCGAGCTTCCTGTACTACCTGACGAGGATGAGCACTCCCTCTTTTTTACCTTTTAGTCGGTGTGATTGTCAGTTCTACATGTCAGCTTGATTAGGATATAGTCCCAGTTACTCGAGCAAACACTGAGCTACGGTTTATAAACGCTGACATTACATGAGGGAGAGTATCCCAGATTATCCAGACGGGACTGATTCAGTCGGTTGAAAGGGCTTAGGATCAAAACTGAGGTTTTTGTGAAGAAGAAAAATAAAGAGGAGGATGAGGATGAAGAGGAGGACGAGAAGGAGAAATAACTCCACCTGTGGATCCTCAGCTTGTGCCCCGGAGTTCCGGCCATCCTGACAG
Organism: Indri indri; assembly: GCA_004363605.1. Taxonomy (NCBI): domain Eukaryota; kingdom Metazoa; phylum Chordata; class Mammalia; order Primates; family Indriidae; genus Indri; species Indri indri. Next base: position 14,446 of record RJWJ010015832.1, read on the forward strand.
CCTGCTCTGCCCGTTTCAGACGGGCCTCGCCAGGCTCCACCACCCGCTACACCAATCCCCGAGACCAACATCTTAATGTGTATTTACTGCTGGTGCTCTTCTCTGGTTTAGCCCTGAATGCTGTTTGGTGTTGAGGAGATTTCACTCCCCTGGCTTCGCTCCTCTTTGGCCAACTGTTTCCTTTCAGTCTCTTGTGCTCTTTCCTCCTTGTATCTTACCTCCTCAGGCTGGAAAATCCAGGACTTGGTATTCGGCCCTCTTCTCTCACTATTTCACTCACACAGCGAACGATTTTACATCCTTTCTATGTGCTCGTCCCTTGCATTTATTTTAAATCTCCAGTCTGGACCCTTTCCCTAAATGTTCATCATATTCACCCCAGTTGCCTACATCTCCAATTTGCGTTTCCACCAGGCATTTTAACGTAAGATTTAAAACCTTAGATTTACATCTATATCTGAATTTCTCTCCTCTTCAGTCTTCCCCTTCTTAGTAAATGACACCTATCTTTCCTGTTGCTCAGGCCTGAACCTTGAAATCATACTTCACTTCTCCCTTTATTTCACACTCTATCCAATATATTCACAAATAAAGTGAACTCTCTTTTTTAACACATGCTTTAGTTTCGTTTTTATATTTTTGAAATTTATCCCAGACAGGACTACTTTCTCCTACACTACTCCAAAATGCCGCAGTCTTTTACTTATATTATTGCATAAAGCCTCTAAATTGTCTTTTCCTTCTGTCCTTGCTGCTGTGCGTGTATGCACATGTGTGCACACACATACACACACAAACACATTACCTATTCTCAGCAGGCTAGCCAGCAATCCTTCTAGAAAACAAATCACATCATATCATTCTTCTGCTCCAAACCCTCTCGAAGCTTCCTGATTCAGAGTAAAAGCTGAAGTTCCATCGACTGCCTACTGGGCCTGATATGGGTCATCTCTACCTTTGATCTCAACTCCTGCCACTCTTTCTCTCTCCCTTGGGTCCAGCCCGCCCCACTTGTGTTTGGTTTTTCTTTGAGCCAACAAGCAAAGGTCAAGGACTTTGAATGTGTTGATCCCTCCTTTGCTCACTTCACCCTCACCTAGGTCCGCATAGCTTGTTCCTTTACTTTCAGCTCAATCATCTGCTCAAGTATCAGTGCATCAGCAGTGCCAGCATGTCCGTTCTAGTCAAAACTATAACCCCTTTCCCTTAATTTACTCTCTATCCCTTGCCCTGGCTTTATTTTCCTCCACCGCACTGATCCCCATCTAATGCACATTTTATGTGTTTATATAGTTTCCACTAGAATACAAGTTCTTTAGTGCCAAGCATCTTTGCTTAGTTCACTGTCATATCCTTTGGGATCTAGCATAGTGCCTGGCACATAGTAGGCGTTCAATAAACAGTACATGAATGAATGGATGAATGAATGTGCTTCTGCTTATGATTGGGTAGATCCATACACCAACGCAAACAAACACAAGAACACCTAACAGGACAGCCACAAAGACTTTGCCAGGCTCAGCCATTTTCTATCTTATTTTTGTAATGTTGCTTATTGGGTTGATCGTCCCATGAATTATTTCAGCAACAATCATTTCACTAATAATGCTAATTTTTTCAATAATATATCTATCAGGATATAATTATTACCTACTAGATCTCTTTTTAATTAACTTGAGGTTAAAAGTCCAAGAATGGAAGAGAATTAAAAAAGAGAGCACACAGAATTTAGAACAATAACATAATACTTTGTTTTAGTTAGAGATTCAAGACAAAAGAAATTGGGGCTACTCTCAGTGTTTCAGAATGAACTTGGTTAAATTTCTTTTATTCTATATATTTTATTTTTACTTATTAGTATAGAATGTGCCTAGATCAGACTCAGGAGCATACAGCCATATGAGAGTAGGACATAGAAGCGCTGTTCATAGCCAAGCAAAGGCTCCCTTGTTTCAGTGGTGGGAAATGCCAGCACAGCAGTGACTTAGTGATTCCAATGTTAATTGAATGAGTATTTTACTTCACATTTTTTTTTTTTTTGACTTAGAGGCTCAATAATGTAACTGTATTAAAGAACATGCTGCGTGCCTGGGGAGGACGGGTGGTTGAGAGCACTCTAAGGGTTTTCAGCGATTGTACTCAGGGGTGCAGCAGGACTGATTTCCCTCACATGGATGAATAGTTTGACACCTTGTTGCCTAAAAATTGCTTATGTTTAAAGTATACTCCACAGCTAGAGGGTCATGCAGATGCCACACTACTGAATAGCATATGGACATCTGCGGGGCTGTTAAAAATGATCACACCAACCGTCTGTTTTCACTGGGGCTGACTGTATTTATACAGTTCTAAGAGAGAAGATTACGCCTCACAATGTAGCTCAGGGGACCTATAGCAAGAAGGAAAGGAAGCAGGGAGAGCACTTGTGAACTTGCAAGAGAAACTCTACGTTTCAGTAATGGCCTCTTTCTGAACAATGTGACAGTTTTGAATCTCAGAGAGGCCAAAAATATTTTAACATAAAAACCGTTATTTAAAATATTTATAACTTAAGTCTCTAAAACTTCCAACTAAGCACAGTTTGGTGGCAAGGATGGAGTGACTGACATTTTTTGTTTGTTTGTTTGGACATCAAAACTCATTTCATTTCGGGCACAAATTATATGAGTTCAAAAATTGTTCCCGACTTTGGTGTAACTTCAGAGTTCTACCCAAGAAAAGGGCCAAAAAGAATAGCCAGGCTCTTCTGCAATAACAGAAGTAAGAGTTTACCTTCTGTGACTCCTTACTTCTTTTTTCTGTTCATAGGCTGTATCTTCTTCTTCTAGTACTGCACCGTTAACTTTTTCCCTTAGCCTTTAAATTGTTCACGGTGTCGAGCACCTAGCACATCCTCAGGAGATTCGACTGCTGTGGGTAGGTGCATCTACTCTAAAATGATACTCTCTGGGCTCAAATCCCATCTCTTCTGTTTGCTGTGCATTTGAGCAAATTACTTTACCTCTCTGTGCCCCACTTACCTCCAAGTGCTCCACTGTGCACATGCAGCAACTCACACTTTGTCATAACGATTAAGCGAGTCAATGCATGTAAAGCACAGAAAATAGTGCAAGCATATACTATGCCTTATATGAGTGATAGTATCAATATTATTTTATTATTATTAATATTACCTCTCCTACATGCAAAAACAGATGATGCTTAAGGCAGTGTTTTTCAAACAAGTTTACCCCTTTAATAGGTCATGAAATTGGTTTAATTGTTATTGAGTTGCATTAAAAATGGAACATAATTATGGAAAATGGGATAAAAAGTATTAGAATTCAATGCATATAGTATAGGTAAATATTACTTCATGGAATAAACACGTAAGTGTTCTCAGTTGTATGTGAAAAGTATTTCTTAGTGACAGCCATGAACAAAAGAGTTTGAAAAACACTAGCTTAGTAAGTATTATCACACAGGAAGTATTATGGAAGCCTTATTTCTATGCAAAAGGGAACTTTTAACTTTTGCTGCAGTTTCAATGTCAAGCATTTAATTCATTCATAAATTTAATAGTTACTTACACAACATTTTCCATGTTCTAGACACTATACCATGATGTGGGGAAACAACGACAAGAAAATTTTACATGACTCTTGCCCTGCTGAAACTTACTGCTTAAGGGGAAAGCACTCTGTATCAAATAAGTAACACTAACCACCAATTATGAGACATGTTATTCCAATTTCTCACTACTATACACAGTTGGGATGATCAGCAGAAACAAACCAAGGTTAAATTGTAAAGACGTAGTAAATAATCTTGCCAAAAATTTGGAGTAAAAAAAAATACGTAAAGATGCATACAAAGCTGGATACAGCCTGTACTATTCCGTAATTATTGATGGAGCTGGGGAGAAGGTCAAAGGTGGTTTGTGATATCTGTTTGTAACTAAATATCTGTTTTAAGTTGTCATCTCTTCCACCTAATGTTCATCAAATTGCCAGCAGTCTTTAGGGGTCATAGTAGGTTGTACGGAATATTTAGGAAATCTTTAGTAAAATCAATTAAAACCCTTTAAACCTAATTATATAAATTTAAAGTAATTTTAATGAAAATCAAAGTAGTGTTTTTTCCAGGAATTGGATAAAACAATCTTAAACTGTACATAGGAAAATATATTTCAAACTGTGACTAAGAAAACTGTGAAAAAGAAGAAGAATGATAGTTGTCTTGCTTTATCAAAACATACTTTATCAAAATATACTTGTTTATCAAAACAAAACCACTGTATTTCAAGAAACACGGTGTTGCTAAAGGAAAAAAAATTGATCAAATACATAAGTAGGGCAGTTTTTTTCTCAGTATATATAAAGTCAATATTTTTCAAAGATACTAGTAGTTAAATTTAATGAGCAGATTTATTTATTTATGAATTTAATAAATTGGTGGAACATCTGAAAGAAAATTAAAATAGAGCCCTTCATTTCATGCATATAATGAAGTTGAAGATTAATTAAAGTCTTAAACATAAAAGAACATACCTATCTTCCAGGAAAATTTAGGAGACTAAGTATATAATCTAGGGTTTGGGAAATTCTATCAAAATAAACCCAAAGTTATGAAACAAAATATAAATATTATTTGTTTGTATAAATATTTTTGAAACCTTTCACAATAATAGTAAGAAAAAGTGAATAGAAAAACAATAATTCTGGAAAAAGTGTCTGTAATTCAGATGACATACAAGGAATAACTTTCTGCACACATAAAACTCTTTCAATTTTCAAAGTGACAAGAAAAAGATAACCTAATAGGCAAAGCATAATAGATAATTCACAGAAGGACAAATAAAATGGACAGAAATATATGAAAAGTTGCTCCAGTTCAGGAGTAGAAAAAAGTTAAAATAACCACATGTCTTTACAGCTATTAGACTGGCACATTTACCAAGACCTGTAATATTTTTGTTGGCAGGTTCGTAGGAATGAAGGGTACTAATACATGTCATTAGAGGAAATGTGGAGTGTTACAGCCTTTTAGGCATGTGATCTGTCAACATCTACTAAAATAAAAATTATGCATACCTCTGACTGACCAATTCTAGTTTGGAGAATATATTTCAATTTATTCCAATATGTAAAGGCATTATATGGTGACATTTAAGATGACATTTTTTGAATTGCCAAGGATTGTAAACAAGGTCACTACCCATCAATAAGGGAATGGATGAATAGACCGTGGTAAATTCATTCTATGACTTTATTATACAATCATTTCAAAGACTGAATTAGAACTATGCCTGATGACTTAGTCTTAAAGAGATTTCCATGGGGTAATTCTGAGTGAGAAAGCAAGATATCAAAAAAAATGTGTATGGTTTATTTTTGGTAAAATAAACAATTTCTGGGTTTTATGCTAGGTATGTATAGGTGTGTATTTACATGTACATGAGACTATGAGTGTATATGTTGTATATGTATACATGTATGTGTAAAGAATTATATGAGTACAGAGAAAACATGGAATTAATAACACTAGGCTTTTAATGCTTTAAGTGGGAAACCAAGAATAAGAGGTGGGATACTGATGGGATAGAAAAAGACAAAAAAAAAAAAAAAACACAACACTCCGTAATTAAAACAAGTATTATTTGATCTCATTTATGTAAATTTGCATGTGTGAGAGAGAGAGAGAGAGAGAGAGAGAGAGAGAGGAAGATTATAAAAATGCACACATAGATGACTGTTACCAAAATGTTAAAGAAATATAAGAACAAAGCCAAAAATACAAAAAAGAAAAATGAAAAATAAATCGGTTGATGTCAACACCTGACATTAAAGATTAAATATGAACATATGCATAAGTGAAGATTGAGATTTCTAGTGTTCTCTGAATATCATAAAGTTACTGTTTTTCTAATTTCACCAGAGAAATCCTTGTTACTGCTTAGATTTTTAGTATCCTTTTTCCTTGACAATTCTTCTCCTCAAACCCCACTTCCATACATTCCTACCACAAACACACTCATAAACACACACTCACAAGCATTCACATGCCACGGAATCATCCCTACTAAACCAAACTTTAGTATCAGTCCACTAGCAACACTGAGGAGCTTTTACATGAAACTTACTTTTAACATACTATAAAGATATTGCCATTTTTATGAACTATTGAGCAGTTTTGCCAGATTTTAAACCTTTAAGTGAATCAATGGCTTACATGGTATGTTTTATGAAGACAAAAGGAAACACATTTCTCTCAGTTCCAGGAATAATTGTGTCCCTAAGCACTTTAACATACACTGGAAGTCACATAATTGACTGAACTCCATTTTGGCTGCTAGGAGGAGTGATAATCAAACCTTACCCCCAGCTTTATATTTTTCTTACCTAATGGACTCTTCACCCCAATTTTCTCACTTATCTTGAATTGTTTTAACATATGAATATTTTATAAGACTTTTTAAATCTGTCAGCATCAATGTAGGTTTTATATACATCTCTCTCTCCACAAATAGCGATGGGGCCTGAAACGAGCAGCAGACATCCCAACGCTGTGAGGTGCGCAGAAGAAAATAGGTCTTAGTAACACAGACCAAGGTCATTGCTGTTCCTTAATAAGGAGGAATTTTAATATTATAACCCATATTCTATGAGTTGTATATTTTTATCCAGAAGAAACAACACATACGCATATACTTTCATTATAGAAACATTCATTTTCTATGTGTTTTTTATATTCTCAAAATACTTCTGCAGGTACCATACGTGTGGATGCTTGAACTGGTGGAAGGCTAATTGACTTTTATAAAGTGGAAAAAAACAGGTAGCCTGCATCTCTTAAAAAATTCTCTCTGTGGTAACCTAGTAATGCCTAGTTTTGCCACTTGTCCCCGTGCATTGCAATAAGCTGCTTTATAGAGAAACAGATGTAATAAGTAGCCAGTTTCCTTGAACTTTCACGGAATCCAGTTTCTTTTAAAAGAAAATACAGGAGCAATATTTATCCATATTGTCTTTGCTTCAACAAAAAGAAACATTTTTCTTGCAGAAGTTTATTTGATTGTGTCAGTATGATAATATAAGCCAAAACGGTTGATTATGCTCTCATTCAAGCCAAATGACTAACAGTTAATCATCTAGCTGTGAAGCTCCTTTGCACCAAATTTGCCAGTTTTGTATTATACAAAACTCTGCAGGAACATAAATGGCCACTTACAACTGACAAATACATATAATGAATTTATCATTTCAAAAATAGATTTACTCAGGTTTCTAAAAGGCTTCTTGTTACATTACAGCCTTTTTGGCAAAAGAAAGCATGTTGTTTCACACTTACTAAAACACGTACTACGTCTGTCTTAAAAGAAAATTACAGGAATGAATTTAGATCATTGAAAAGGATACAGTCAAGAAATAGAAAATCAATCTAATATTTCAGGAGAACAAAACTAATTCTCATTTTAATAAGCCTGTTACTCGTGCAACATGGGGGAAACATGAAAATTAAGAATAGAAAGTACAATTCTTGGGGGAAGTTCAAGAAAACAAATAAATTTGGGAAATCCACACGAAAAGGTATCATCAAACCTTCAGAAGAATAAGTCAGAATTTTTATTACAAATGTAAATTTTTCCTCTGATACAAAATATCAAATGTGTGGTTAGCAGTTCAATTGAAATGTAAATGAAAGGGTAGAGTGTCATTTTCAAAGTATGCAATAAAAAGGATACGGGTGAGGAAGCTCAGAGTTATGTGCAAATCACTTCTCCTTGGACAGATGGAACAGCTGAGGCAGTTAGACTCCATTTCTCCTGCAAGCTGGTGGCCTTCTAAGGGCAGTGCTAGTGATGCACAAGGGGCAGGAGACCACCTGTCCATCACCAGCAGCATCGGCAATGCCCTAGGAAGGGTATACAGGTTCCGAAGTCTTGGACCATGAGAACCAGACACCCAGCTGACGCTGGTGTGAATAGAAGTGTTTTATTTGGAGTTAGCTCATGTACACAGTCTAATGATAATTTTGATTGCACTATTATTATTTCGAAACTTTCTTATATTTACATCGATCCAACTGCTGCATCATCTCAACAGTATTGTACTGGGAACAATGCTAAGACTAAGCTGTTGATGCCTATACCTCTGTCTCTAACATGAGAGGTATTCAATGAAGAAAAGTCTAACATCATTTAAGGATATGCCAATAAAATATGATGGGAAAATACACCAAATCTACATTTTAAAAAATCTTTCTTAGCAGAAAACAAAAATCTTACAAATAAATTTTAGGAAATTTTGATGTATGGAGATAATTTATCAGGGTTAAATTGCTTTTGTTATAAGTAGTTCAATTATTTGGGAGGGTAAGTTTGAACAGGAAGGGAGAATAGTGTACTCTAATTTATCCATTCATCCCTTCAACCATTCACTCAAAGAGCATTATGAGCTTTTAAGCTTGTAATATTGACAGATCGCTATTGATGAAACTCATGTAATGCAGAAATCCCATCTAGGTATTACCTCCCAAATTGGCAATGCAATATCAGACCAATTATCAAGTGAATATAGTGAATGTATTCACTTCATCAAGTGAATTTAGGCTTTCTTAATTCAACAATAAAATATTAACATAGCCATTTGGCTAAAATGCTAATATCACGTTTATACATTAGTAAAATATTTTAAAATGTCATTTGAAGAAAATAAAAAGAAGCATCTTTTCATTAGGTTAAACTCTTTTAATCTCCTCTAAATTCAGTGGAATTTTTCTGAATTTCTCCTTGCCATGGGAAATGCTCCTAAGGCATAATCTCTGCCCTCCGTGGGTGGCCGTGGCTCTGGTTACAGAGTGGTGTGTCTGAAACTGGCTTTGAGGTTCTGCCTGCCTGTGCCTTAGGACAGCTCTCTGATGACTCTTTCCCCTGCAACTTCCTGTCTGCCTAAAGTGAGGCCCCAGTTCTACTGTCAAGGTTGTCTTGACCTCCCCGCCCTTCTTCCTACCCTTGCATTCCAGACTCAATTCTCATGAACAGTAACAGAAAAAAATAATCTTTTCCTAACATTCTTCATAAGCCTTTTCAACTCCACGATAATATTTTTTCCCAATAGGGTGATTGATTACTTGAGTGACCGAGCTCCAGTATCAGCTCACTTCTTTTTATTCCTCTCGCACTTAAGATATAGGGAATAGAAGGAGAGGAACTAAGTTTTACTATCTACTATGATTGAAAAATATACTGCTGGGTATGGTACATATTTTTTTTTTCTTACTTTGGATTCACAATAATACTACCACAATTTTGCTCATGTTAAGAATAAGGAAACTTCAGCTAGAATTAAGTCTTAGGAAAGCATTAACTGTCTGTTATTGTGCCACCTTTTTCCTATATGGATTTTAGTCCTCCAATTATTAATTTCAGAGGGGTGATGAACTTCATGTAAAAGAATATGCTTTGAAAAATTTCTTTCAGAAGGCAAGGCAGAGCCTTGTGGGAGGGGATTATCTCATGACAATACACAGCACTGGTTGGATTAAGATAAATTCACAACCAACGCCTGAAATCCTTTACAAGAAAACACAAACAAACAGGCAAACAACCAGGAGAGCTATTCTTGACTGAGGGGCTCAGAAGAGGTTCCAAGGAGGAGATAGTTTTTGAGATGGGTCTCGAATAATACGGTGCTTTTTTGTAAGGTGATGTTTGTGTGTGTTGGCGTGTCGGGCTGGGGCACGGTGTGACAAGGGAGCTCCCAGGTGAAGCTAATGGCACAAGCACAGACGAGGAAGTGAGGAAGGGTGGTATGAACTCAGGGAGGAGCACGTAGTTCTTAAAACTGGAATACAGATTTAGTCTCTAAAATAGAGAAATATGAATTTGTAAATAGTACCAAACTTGGACATGGGGCAAATTAAGTTGCCTGGTAATACTGGGAAACAATCCCTAGTATAGATTGTATTGGCTTAATCTAAGTTTCCTGATTAATCCATCCTCCTAATAGGCTAACTTGGTTCATTCATTATTGTCAAGCCAACATTCCAGTCACCTTTACTTACCAGTGAGGGCTTCAGAGTACAATTCGTGTCGTATTCAGAGTCTATTTTTACCGTATACTCAAGCCCTCTGCTTATATAATAGCTCTCTTTTTATTTTTCACATCAACACAATTTACTGCAGTATTTTATGTAAATTCAAGGGCATATTCTGTATGCAGAAAAGAATATTTTCTTCTGACATTTATTGCTATTTGAAATTTAGATACATTTAAGCATAAATTACAATTTTGCTCCAAAGAAACTACATAGTTTATTGATACTTAAAGCCCATTAAAATCTTAACATAAAATAATTTAGGTAGAGTAAAAATCATTTTCCCAGGATTTAGAAAGATGTCTTTGTAGATCCAATCCAGGGAGCAGGATTTTATTTCTGAGCAACATAAATCATCTGATTACCAATTACGCAGTCTTATTCCTGTAGCAGTAAGGAGAATGATACTGTCACTGTCAACTTTTTGACTTTCTAAATGCTTGCTTAAAAAGGCTGAAATTTAATCATATTTTAACATTTGCAATATTATGACTTTGCTAATTTTAAACAAGTTTTTAAAGACTTCATTTTGCTATTAACTTACATATTTGGTTTTGGACATATCAAGAGCTTATACTTGATTTCCCTCCCCTACGCAAATTTTTTTATAAAAATAGTAAACACAGAAAAAGTATATAATAATTAATGTTCTAAACTTTACCGGCATTTTGCAATGTCAATCATTTAGTATTGTTTCTAATATGTGCAATCAGGAAAGAAAATTGTCTTAAGACTTAAACATGTAACTTTTTGATATTTCTTCTTTTTTTAACCCATATTTTTTATTTTTCCCTTTTTCATGCTAAAGGTTTATATACAAAGATTCGATAATGTTTTTATATAGAAATATAAAAGAAGAAGAAGCACCTACACATGGTTGGCCAAAGGAGAAGTATCAGGACAGATAGGATTTCTCAACCTTGAAGAATTCTAATATTCTGTAAGACAGTTGGTTTTTAAAGGCTCTTGAAGTGCACAGATCCATGCAATGATGTGAAAATACCATTCAGGTGGTCCAGCTACATAAATTTACTTGGGAAATATTTTTATTACAACATGATTTCTGGGGAAGTTGGTAGTACACATTAGATACCAAATTACATAGGGTGATTTAATTGTATCACTTTGCCCATGTTTCCTAGTATAGTCTATAAAGTCAGATGAGATATTGAGAGACTGAAAAGTTTCCTTTAATCTAAAGAATTTAAACATGACCGGCACTTACCCTTTTTCTTGTTCTGCAGTTAGTTTAGAAGAAACAATGTGTATAGCATCCATTAATTTAATCACCTACCCACTTATTTATTCATTCATTCAATATTTATTGAGCATCTACATGGACTAGATATTGTAGATATAATGACTGATTCGTTTTCATTTTCAAGGAACAAAGTCTTTTAAAAAGACAAAAATGTACCAAAACATACTAAGTTATGTTCTTTATTATTTAAACTGTATGTATAGCCACAGATTTCATAAAATTATACAATTATATTATTTCCTCTATATAGTGTATATATTGTATAACTATATAACCGTGTATATAAAATTCGGTACTATTCTGGAAAAAAAAAATGAAGTTAATGTGTATTTATAGACCCTAAGATTTCATTCTATCTTCAAACAAAGGTGTAGTAGGGGAATTGAAAATATAATCCTTCTATTGTAGTCCCCCAATAGAAAAAATGTGCTTTTAAAACATGTTGAAAAGCATTAGTGGCTGAATCTATCTTTTCTAATATTTTCAATTTAAATTTAAAGAAACAGGAAGCAAAAAATGCAAAAATATTGCTGTCTATATTTTCTCCCTTTGAAGCAAATAAATGAAGCTATCATTTATATGGGTACATAAGGGCAGTAAATTGAAGACTTCAACATTAATAAAAGGAGACAATAAACTGCCAGTAAAAAAGTAGAAAAAGATGGAAAATCTGTCATCTGGTAAGAAAGGGAAAAATCAAACTAGATTAAAAAAAATGTTAATACAAAAGTAATGAACAGCGAAACCTAACTACAAAATATTTAATATTTGGAACTGCATTGTGTAACCATTAATGTATTTGTATGGCATCAAATATTACAGAGATTTAGCTAAGGCCTTCCAGTGTAAACTATTACCTGAGATTAAGCTTTGAAATGCTCATGAATTCTGTGAGGCCATTGGAGTTCATTTTTTTTTCCTGAAAAAGTAGTGAAGCTAAGCGATCACAAAACACCCAGCTCAGAGTTTTCCAAGTAAACTGAAGTTGCTCCCTTAGCTACCTATGGGGATTTACTTATTTTGAAAGCAGGCAATAGATCAAGAAAGTAAGACATGGTGCACATAAATTCCTTCCATTGCACATGGTGTACCACCCTAGAGCTGTAACTGAGCACCAGGGTCAGTATGCACATTTCCTGGGACACTGAGCATTAACTGCCTCTACACATTCTCCAATCTGATATTTCGCAAAGTTTAGAAAATTTTGACATTATTAAAATACATATTCCTAGGCTCCATTCTCAGAGATTTTGACACCATTTTCTGGGTTGTGTGTTCTGGAATTTGTAACTTTTACAAAATCCCTGGGTGATTATGATATATTAGACATTGGTAACTCATTCTGAGCAGAGACAGGGAAAGAATCTGGGAGTTGGAATTATATATGAGCCCTGTCTGTCTCCAGAGAGTTTCACTTTGTACAAATAAGCCACCTTTGATCAGAAAGGGGTTCCTTTGGCCACATTTGACATCAGTGGCTATGGCTATTGGGGTATATATGATTGCATTAATACACTAGTATGTAACATTTAAGACAGTATCCTTTCCCTTCTCATGCATTGTGGACACAAATTTCAAAAGTGCTTTCTGAAATCAGGTACAGCAAGAGGCTATGGATGGACCTAAGAGATTGCCCATTAACCGGTTTGGGAACTGCTATGATTTGAATGTGTCCCCCAAAGTTCATGTGTTAGAAATTTAATCCCGAGTGCAACAGTGTTGACAGGGGGGACCTTTAAGAGGTGATTAGGTCATGACAGCCCTGCCCTCATGAATGGATTAATGCCATTACCGTGGGAGTGGGTTCCTGATAAAAGGATGAGTTTGGACCCCTTTCTCTCTCTCTCTCTGGCACTCTCCTGCCCTTCTGCTCTCTGCCATAAGTTGAGGCAGCAAGAAAGCCCTCAACAGATGTGGGCTCCTAGCCTTTGTACTTCCAAATCTCCAGACCTGTAAGAAATAAATATCTGTTCTTTATAAATTACCCAGTCTCAGGTATTAGCAGCATGAAATGGACTAAGACAGGTACTTTGTAATTGTTTGTACTAACTGATGTAAGACTTACACAAACGCTGACATTTTGCTGCCAAGATTTTTTAAAGCAAAGAGATCCTTAAAGGAATAAACATCAATTTTCTCTCCTCTAGACTAGTTCAAACTTTGTGGCCTACCCTAAGTAGTAGAATTAATTTCAAGAGCTCATATTAAAACCTAACATGCCACTTAAAAAAAAAAAAGAAATGAAATGAACACTTAACTCATTTTCCTTCTGTTTTCTCCACTCTAGCAACCAACAATGGAATGAAAATGCAAGTATATATTTTGTTCCATTGTTCAACTTTAATTGCATATGTAAACTTCAAACCTTATTTTATGAGATTAGTGAATATAAAAGGTTAGTTTCACTTGCTTGCTTTTTAGTGCTTATATTTCACAGAATAAATTTTGGTAATTATTGTTATTTTATAATATTATAAAAAGAAGTTAATCATAAGTCTTTTATATAGGAGAAATATTTATATGCTTCCCAGCTTTTTTTATATACTCAAAGTTTTGAGAATGCAGAATGAGAAATTTAAAGGAAGAAGGAACTTCGTATGTCATGTATTTATGTCACCCAGAGCAGTGAATATACTCAACCCCAAAATATACAGCTTGGAACTATTCAAAGGCAAGATGAGGACCCAGATTTCCATAACTTCCAATTCCCTATGATTGCTTCACTCTATTATGTTAATTGCACTGGGAAAGTTTAGAGACTGGGTTAGCTGGGTTCTAGTCCTAGTTTTCCCACTTATTTTGTAGCCTTGATTCTGTTAAAAATGTAAGTCTCGTACTCAAAACCCTCCAATGCCTCACTTTTACTCACTCAGAGTGAAAGCCAAAATCCGTAAAATGGCCTAGGAGGCCTGCAGGGACTGCTCTGCCCTTTACCTCTCCGACTTCGGCTCTTCAGATGCCGCCGGTGGGCCTGCTTGTTTTTGTTCCTCAAGGACACTTGGCCCAGCACCCTGCAGAACCTTAGCATTTGCTGTTCCTATACCTGCAAGGTATTTTCCTCCGATTACTGACATTTATTTCCTTCTCCTCTTTCCAGTTTTCCCCAAATATTTTTATCTTCTCTCTGAGGCCTTCTCTAGTTATACTGTGACCCTCTGCTCCTTCCCACCCACCCCATCCTGTTCATTTGTTATTCTCTTTCCCTGCTTTGTTTTCCTCTAAAGGACTCACCATCAAATAAGTATTATTGATCTCTCTCTCTCTCTCTCTCTCTCTCTCTCTCTCTCTCTCTCACACACACACACACACACACACACACACACACACAGACATATATATTTTTAATTTTCTCTCTGCCTCCACCAGAATGTAAACCCCACCTCACCCCCCAGGGTAGGGAATTTTGTTGATTTTTGTGTATTCTGTACAAGCTATGTTTCCTTTGCCTAGAACAGTGTTTGACACATAATTGGAGTCAAATATTTGTGGACTGCTGAATATCATATTCTATTTCCTTCAGACCAGAAAACCACAAAAAGAAGTAAAAGATGAGCCAATTTGCTCCAGATAATATCTGAAAGGAATTCGGCCTCATTCAAAGCTATTTAAAGTGCAGTATTATTATAATTAAATAATTATTCAAATCTTTGACGATCAGATTTTCTATAAAATCCTTAAGAGATGACTAGGAGTGCTGATTGTTACATAATCTATGTTTCCCATAGTCAGGCTTAACTAGATAATAAAAATCCTGCTTCCTCACTTAAAATACAAAGTATCTACTCAAGAAGAGGCATGTAAATCAAGTTATCAAGAGAATATGGAATCATAAACCCAGATTTATGAAAACCAAAAGAGTACAGAATAATAAAAAAGAGATAAAGAAATGTTCTTAGGGAAATTTATTTAATATTAAATTCACCATATTTTCTAAGAAAACATTTTCCAAAGCTTAAGATGATGTTTGCAGCTTATCAGTTTCATAATTCAACAGAAGCCTGTAAGACGGAAAGTAACATAGATTGTTTTCATATGTTAGAAACTACTTCATATATATTTACGTACCATTTGTTATGCTTGAGCAATAATCACCCTTAAAAAATGAAACAATGGAATAAGTGTTGTGTGGCTAGATAGGGGTACCTATAAGGGTTGACTAGCACAATGGTAGGAAGATAAACCACTGGGATCTCCCCAAAGAGAGCCTGGTTAATGATATTAGTATTCTGTACATCTTCGAAACCATAAATCTTCATATTGTTTTGATTCTTCTCCATCTCTTAGCCTTATAAGCAATGGGTCACAAAATCCTGTCACAGACACCAGCCTTCTCCCAGCACCCATAGCTTTAAACCTAACACTCCTCACTTCTTGCTGGTACTTTTGCAACAACTTCATAACTCCTTGTCACCCGTTAGTGCTTCTCCAATCCATCTCTCGCGTGGCTGTCACATCTCTCTCCCTTTAAACACACACAAAAACCAGTCACACAGGACAAAATCCAAACTCTACAGTTTGGCATACAACACCCCTCAAAACGTGAACTAATTTTCTTCTTGTCATACATATTACACTTGCTCTACTCATACCCAGATCCTGACACAGAAAACACCACCGAGCCCTGGATTTAATGTGACTCCATAATTTTCTAAATACATAGGTCCAATGAGATATTTTCAAAATTAACTTGGCTATCATTCTTAATACATAATAATTGTGTGGATTTAGAGGACATGCAAGATGGTAAAATATTCCACCAAGTTCAAAGGTCTTTAAAGTTAAATGGAAAAAATCATTTAGATATCTTAGGAGTCAAAAATATCTAAAATTCAATGAAGTAATATAAAAGTATGGGTAGGTAATACACCTACATAATTATATCAGATATGACAAATCTGATTACATGCCATATTACATGATTCCTTCCAGTTTATAAAATTATGTTAAAGATTACCCCTAGAACTCAGTATATTCCAATATCATCCTGAAGAAAAGCCTGTCAATTTCTTGGCCAAGTATTCTCCATGTTTTTTAGGATTACTTTAATAGATAAGCTTCTTTAAGCCCTAGAGAGATTTCAAATGAGTAACAAAAATATTTAAGAGAATATAACCACATATATTAATATCTTGATGTTAGATGTATTGCTATATTATTTCCTAGTAAAGTTCAATGTTTTACACACTCACAATGTGTCTAAATGGAGTAATATACAACTGAAAAACTAATGCAGACATGAAATTTTAAAGTAGAATTTTTATTGAGTTTATATACAATATTGGATCTTGTAAACAAACTTAAGAAGCCATATACTTAAACATTTATTAGAATTACTCAGATACTTGGGACATCTTTTTAATTATATAACTGAAATAGAATAAATATACTTAATCAAGTAATCAAACATATTTAATTTATAATTGCAGTTTCTAACATTTGAAGGCATCCAATTAATTGTTTAAATGAGACCAATGCTATTCAAAGATTTAAAAGTGATGGTTAAAACAGAGAGAGGCCAGTGAGAAATGGGAAAAGAGAGAGAGAGAGAGAGAGAGAGAGAGAAAGAGAGAGAGAGATACTAAAGGCTTATAAAGTTAGAGGTTTAATAAGGGAGTAGATGTTTTGATTTGTAACTTTAATAAATTGTACATTAATATTTAAAGCAAAGCAACTCCTGCATAATCTTTTCTGCCCACCTTTAAAGACATCAAAAAGTCATTATGAAGCATTCTTTACATCCTTATGCAAAGTTGTTCCCCTTCCTATGATCTTATAATGAGATTTTTTTCTATATGTAAAAGTCCTTTTTTTTCTGTTTAAAATTCTCTTTTCTTTAGTGAACTATAAACTGCCTAAAATATGTTTCATACATTCATTATATAATCAAATAAGGTTTAACTTAATTAATTGCATCCTTCATCCTGAAACTATTTTCTGGATAATGTGATGCTTTGCTCTGTCCATAAAACTCTTGCTACTTATCCTGCGTCACCATGTTTTCCTCATGCCAACTAGTGATGAGCATTCCCTAGGGCTAAAACCCATTCCCCCGACCCTACTGGTGTTGTATCATTACCAGTTCTCCTTCACAGACCTCATCTCCTCTCACCATTTAAACCACTACCTCTCAAATCAATACCACTACTTCCATCTTTGCCTTTGAGCTCCTGGCCCACAGTTCTGATTATATGCCAGACATTTCTATTGAGATGTCTTATCTCATCAAATAACATGGCTTTACAGTAGTCAAAATTATTCCTTCAAAGTCAAATTATGTTTTGGTTTTCCCAATTTCTAGCATCCACAGCATCATTCTATTATTGAAAACGGGATCATTATTGTTCCACCATCACCCATTCTCCTTTCTCTGGCTTTTGCCACCATAGTTCCAGTCTTATCATCTGAGAGTTGTCTCTCCTTGTAATCTACATTGTATGTTGCTGCCACGGTGATCTACCAACTTGATACATAGTGTTCCTCTATTTAAACTCTAAGTATAAATAGAATCCAAATTCCTTAGCCATAAATTTAAATGCTTTGTTCTAGCATCATGATGATTCCCTAATCTTATATCCCACTTTTTCCTTTCAGGGATCCTCTAATCCAGGGGTTGGAAAACTTTTCCTGTAAAAAGCCAGATAGTAAATATTTTAGGCTTTGTGGGTCATATGGGTTACAGTCTGTCTCAACTATTCGACTTCACCATTACAGCACAAAAGCAGCCATGACAATACATAAACAGGTAGCTAGGTTCCAATAAAACTGCATTTAAAAAAATAGGTGGTAGGTAAGATTTGGCAGGAGAATCATATCCTCTCCACAGCTGTGTCTAATCCATTCAAATTTATCTGCTCATTTTTTTCAGACGTAATCACATTTTCACCTTGATACCCCTGTTCACACCTCAGATGTTCCATCTTTTCTTCTCTGATCACGGAAGTCGTATATATCTTTTTATACCTAATAGTCTCCTTGGAAACTTCTTTCAATACTCAATTTCAGAGTGATCTATTTTTCCTTGAGAATTTAATACATGTTCCCTCTGTTTGTTCATTCATTCATTCGTTTTAAAAGCACTATATAAATGCCTACTATGCTGAACACTATGACAGAGACTAACAAATACAGAGAGGAGCACACACTTTAAGTGCACGAACAAAGCGAAGGGAGGAAGAGAGTAGTGGTGGTAACTTTGAGAGGCTTCCCTTTATTTAATAAGTGTAATCAAAATATGAGTATAACAGTTATACTTGGCTAATATGTTCAATATACCTAAATTTAGAAAACAATAGTAAAGATTAACTACATTGTAGATCTATTTTTAAATTATCACTATATTTTAAATTTACATCAACTTCGGAGGCTATAACATCATATATATACATTTATGTGTCTATACAACTTTTTCCACTAGATAATAAGCTTATAGAGACTAAGGATCATATAGGATATCTTTTTAATCCATTAATTTATTAAATATTTACTGATAGTTATGAAAGGAGAAAGCATTAGGTAAACATTTTCTCTGCTTAAAGAAATTATTATAAGGTCTAATTTAAAAAGAAAGCTTAGATGTAAAAGTTTCATTAGCCGCTCCATATTTGATTGAAAATAAGCAAGTACACTACATATTAAAAACTGTATCTGCTTCAGCAAGGTTGTAGAATACAAGATCAATATACAAAAATCAATTATATGTCTATATTCTAGCCATGAACAATCCAAAAATAAATTTCATAATAAAATAATTCCATTTTCAATAACATCAAAAAGAACAAAATAGAAATAAATTAACAAGAGTAGGACCTGTACACTGAAAACTACAAAATATCATTGAAAGAAATTAAAGAAGATCTAAATAAATGGAAAGACATCACGTGTTCATGGATTGGAAGACTTCATATTGTTAAGATGACAATACTCCCCAGATTGATCTACAGATTCAACACAATCCCTATTTGTATCCAGTACATATAAAGAAGTTTTATAACCTAAACATAAAAAAAGTAACAACCCAATTAAAAATGGTCAAAAGATTTGAATAGACATTTTTCCAAAGAAGATACATGAATGGCCAATAAGCACGTGAAAAAATGTTCATCATTAGTTATTATAACAATGCAAATCAAAACTATAATGAGACATCACCTCATACCCACTAGGATTGCAATAGTAATAACAATAGCAATAATAACAAAAACAATAATAGATAACAAAAAATAAGTGTTTGGGAGGTTGTGGAAAAACTGGAGCCCTCATACATTGCCAGTGGGGATGTTACACATTACAGTTACTTTGGAAACTAGTTTGGTCTCCATTCAAAATGTTAAACACAGGAGTCACCAAATAAATGATGAATTTTACTCCTAGGTATATATTCAAGAGAAATGACAAAAAATATGTCCATGCAAAAACTTGTACACAAAAGTTCATAACGGGATTATTCATAATAGTCAAAAAGTGGAAGCAACTCAAATGTCCCTGAACTGATTAATGGATAAATAAAATATCATATATCCAGACAATGGAATATTATTTGCCAATAAAAAGGAATGAAGTATCAATCCATGCTACAACAGGGATAAATCTTAAAAAAACAATGCTAAGTGAAAGAAGCCAGTCACAGAAGGCCACATATTGTATGTTCTATTTATGTGAAATGTCTAGAATAGGCAAACCCATAGAAAGAGAAAGTAGATTAATGGTTGCCAGAGGCTGGGAGAAAGGAGAAATGGGGAGTGACTGCTATTGAATGCAGAGTTTCTTTTTGCAGTGATGAAAATACCCTTAAAACAGATAGTCCTGAGGGTTGAACAACTCTATGGATATACTAAAAGCACTGAATTTTACATGTTAAAGGAGTAAATATTATCGTATTTGATTTATAACTCAATAAAGATATCATATATTTTAAAATGTGAACCTGCTTCAGGAAGTGGAATAGGTTTCTTTTTCAGAAAATAAAAAACAAAGTGAAATCTCAAAGACTGTACTTTGTGACACATACACAATGTCTCTTTCTGAAAAGCTAAATTATATCTCAAGATTCTAACCCTGCAGCAGGAGCCAGCCTTTATGCACAGTCAGCCTTACGACCAAAGAAATGCAATTCCTTGAATATGCTTTAAAGTTTCTTAGTTCCTACTGGTACATGGAAGAAAGAGACAAGAAGACACTAGTCTCTGGCACTCGGGTGAATGTTAGGTGTCCATGAGCATTTTTCAAAGTCTACGATATACCTAAACCTTGTAGAAATGAAAAGTGATATGAAATGAAATTCATGAATTATCCAAACTCCTCATTTTGGTTATGATTGTTTGCTTCTTTTCCCTTAAATACGCTAGTAATCCTTCCAGAAGTTACAGTAATGAACAAATTCAAGTTGCCTTTCAATGTTTCTCATTTCTTCAAATCAAGTCTTGTAGCTCTGAGTAAGACTGAAAATATAAAATAAAGCCATAACAATAATACAACAATAAAACCCCAAGAAAGCAATAAAAGGTGATAGAAAGTTCCTTGCTAATAAACAAATGGTAAAATTAAGATTTACCTGTATCTAGAACATTCTTTAAACTCTTGATGTTGTTATTCGTTGTCAATGCCACTATAGTTTTTAACAATATTAGTATTCTGATAAGAATATAAGGAAACGATTTTTAAAGTGCAAATATATTCCAATAACATCAGCTATTATGTTACAAAGTAGTTACAGAAAACATATGAAGTTTAAAAACTAACAAAAAG
>RJWJ010015833.1:0-35482 GCA_004363605.1 Indri indri
GGAGCAGAGGGTGCTGGGTCCCGAGTCAGAAGTGGGGAAGTACCTTCAAGGTCCCCTCCGCTCCCCATGTGGAGAGGACACGCCCAAGGCCTCAAGCCCAGGAATGACGGTGCCAGGCGAACATGAAAAGCCTGCCAGCCCGAGCGCTCCACAGACTGCCTGACAAGCTTCCGCTGTGCCCAGGTCTGGGCTGGGCAGGGCAGCTCCCCTGACCCCGTGGGGCCTGCCGAGTAGAGCCTTTGCCGCCACTATGGTCAGGCCTGAAAAATCACAGGTAGGTTTGTAAGCAGGAGCCAGACACCTCCCAACTTCCACCAGTCATCGCTTGAGGGCTGCTCCTGGGAAACGAAGAGTCCCGTACTTCTGACCGTGGGCAAAGGAGGCACCTATGGCCAAGGGAAGGCAGAGGCAGAGCCGGTGTGGCAGGCAAAGTCCAGCCGCCTGTCCTGAGAGCTGGGGCCTGGGGGCGGGGGCAGCACGCGGCAGTGGCCGCTTCAGTGCGAAGCTCGGGACGCTCTGCAGCGGCCACAGGGGAGGCGCTGCCTCTCTAGACAGGGACGGAAAAGCACATGTCCTGGCCCCACAGGGACCCAGCTTAGGGATGGAGCTGATGGTTCACGTGACATTTCAGGCTGAACCAAAGAAGGAGAACCAGTAGCAGAGACATATTAAGAGATTTCCTGACAGGACTTGGCCTGCACGATTGTGGAGATGGCCAAGGACATTCAGCATTGTAGGGCAGCTGTTAGGAAGGGAAGGCTGGAACTCTCTGGAACAGGCCAAAACTGCTCCACAGGCAGAATTTCATCGTCCTCAGGGAAGCCTCAGCTCTGCTCTTAAGACTTTCCAACTGATTGAATCAGGCCCACCCCGAATATCTGAAATAATCTCCCTTACTTAGAGTCAACTGAATAAAGGCTCTAATTACATCTACAAACACTGTCACTGTAGTATCTGAATAATGGGGGACTGTGGCTAGCCAAGATGATACACCAATATGGACTAGATGGAGAGAAAGATAATTTCTCAGTGACTTCATTGACTTCCTAGATCCAACCGTTCCTGAGCGCCATACTACCGCTGTACTTCCAAATCATGCTTTCTGGAAAATCCGGTCTTTGGTATCTCATGCTGGGTTTTCTGTAACATGCAACTGACATGGGAAGGACCCAAAACAAGGAGGCGACAGTCTCATTCTTACCAGACCCCCTAAGGAGGGTGGTATTTCAGTCTGGGTCCCACGTAATATGAGACACAATGCCACGCAGCAGGGTGCACGAAGGGGTGGTTGCTCCCACTTAGGAAGGGGTCACTTACTGAGTGCCGGTGCTGCGCCGGACCTGGGCTCTGCACTGCAAACACAAGGGCAGAGGACACCGTCTCTGCCTGTGGCAGACAGACAAGCAAATAGACGATGGCCAAAGTGGACAAGCTGTGGTAGAGCAGAAGAGAGCACAGGGACCCTGGGAGCCCATCGGGATGGAGGGGACCTGATTTAGCCTCTGTGGATCAAGGTAGTCTTCCTGGAGGCAGTGACATTAAAGCTCAGTCTGGAAGGATGAGAAGGAACAAACCAGGAAGACTAGGTCAGGGCAAGATGTTCCAAGAAGAGGGACTGGCATGTGCAAAGGTCAAAGGTCATATGGGTGTGGTAACTACAAATGCTAGGGATTGCTAATGCTGTGTGATTTGGAGCAAGTCACTGAACCTCTCTGTGCCTCAGTGTCCTCAATTTTGAAATGATGGTAGTAGAATAAATGAATTAATAATTGTAAAGGACTTGGAATAGGGCAGCACTTTGAGAGTTAGCTACTGTCATTATCATCAACACTATTACCTGAGTGCAAAGTCCAAGAAAGGTCTAGAAGAGAGGGGGCTGGGCAGCTGGGCTGGGACCAGGCTGAATTCTCAGCCTTTATCTTCCAGGCCTCAGGGAGCCAAGGGAGAATTTGAAACAGGGAGTGGCAAGACTGGAAGTCTGCTTTAGGAATGGCTGCTGGGAGAAAGGGCTCTGGGCAGAGAGACATCAATCATGATGCAGTGGTAGGGTCCTGAGGCCACTTCCCATTGCAAAGGGTTCAAAGAGTGGGTGATGCTTGTTCTGAAAGAGTTGACCCTGTTTTGAGGGCAGGGACGAGAGGACATAGAGACAGACTGAGGAATGAGAGCGGGCTTACCATCAACACAGGGCTGTCCTGTTTAAGAAGGTTTAGGAGTTTTAGGCCAAGGATGGCACATGCAAAATCACGCCATCACATCTCACCTCACCTTGGGAAGAATTTGCATTAGTCAGAACTTCCCAGAGACTGGAGGGCAGCCTTAAAGGGTAATGAGCTCCCCATGCAGAGAGGTATGCAAGCAGACTGTGGATGAGCATTTGACGGGGAGGCTGTAAAGGAAGCATAAACATCAGGTAAGTTGATCTATATAATTTCTAAGATTTCCTCCAACCTTAATTTCTGTCATTCTACTGAACCTCTGAGAGATGGTATATTAGCTTCCTATTGCTGCTGTTAAGAAATGGCCACAAACCGAGTGGCTCAAAACAACATGAATTTAGGATCTTACAGTTCTGGGGATCAGAAGCCAGCATGGGTCTCACTGGGTCAACCAAGTGTTGGCAGAGCTGCATTCCTTTTTGGAGGCTCTAGGGGAGAATCTTCCTTGGCATTTTCAGCTTCTAGAGGCCTCCTGCATTCCTTGGTTTGTGGCCTCATCCTCCATCCTCAAAGCCAGCAACACGGCATCTTGCAATCTCGCCCTCTCCCTCTCTCTCTCTCTCTCTCTCTCTCTCTCTCTCTCTCTCTCTCTCTCTCATGCACTCACACGCACCCCTTTATGTTTACCCAGCTTCCACACTGCATGCCTCAACTCTCAGGTCTCACCTGAGATGCAGCAGCTATCAGAGACAGATTTTCGGTTTTGGAAACACCAGGGCTTTGCCATCATACCACTTACCCAGTGTGTTAATTGCACTCATGCTCCCCTGTGAGGACAGCAATGCCATCTCTATCGTCCACTGTTTAATCACCCATCTCAGTGCCTGGCACACTATAGACCCTCAAAAAATAGATAGATACGTGTCTGGCAAGTGAATGAAGAATCTGTCCAAAGACAATGGCTAATGTGTAGCTGAGAGATATTCACCCACTCGTTAGCTCTGACTGCTCGGCTCTCCTGGCATAACAAGGTTCCGCCCCATGATGGGGTCCATGCCTGGTCTAAGACACTAAAAGGGCCAGGAGAGACCTTTGAGGGAAGACAAAGCCTTACTTGATTTGTGGGAAAATTCATGCCAGGATTTTTAACATTTGGAGCAGCCAGCTGATAAATAAGCCACTGGAGGGGCCAGAGAAGGGGCTGCAGAGCAGTGTGGGAGGTACAGGAGACCTTTGAGAACAGAACACGTGTGCGTGCAGGGCTCCACCGGCGGCTCCCCAGGCCCGCCTTTGTCCAGCATGCCGGGAGCCGATGCGTGCTGTACTAGGTGGGTTTCCTGATGGGCTTGTGTCTTAATCTCTGAGTAACAAGAGTAGCCAACAAGTCAATTCAGCCATGCCTTACTAATCATTCACCCCACCTGGCTGGGCGGTGAGTGCTAACAAACCGAGACGAAGACCACCAGCCCTCTGTCCTGGGCACAGTCCGTGAAGGAGACAAATGGCAGGTGGTCCAGTCGATGTCACGTGCTCAGGACTCAGGCAAAGCTGGCGAGGACCAGCGTGCACACAGAGTTCCCAGGATGGACACTGCATGCTGCGGGCTCAGCACAGGATGTCCTTCCTCATCTTCGTCTGCCCGGGGAGTCCTTACGAGGCATCTTCTCCTCTGGGGAGCTCCCTGGTATACTGCTCCCTGCTCTGCCGAGCTACAGGTGCTGCTTCCCTTGGGTCTGGTTGCCCGCACTGCAGTTGGGTTCCTTGTCTTCTCCCCACTGAACTGCAACTCCTTGGGGCCCCAACATCCACCATGTCTCACTTGGTACCAGTGACCACTGATGGCTACAGCCACTCACTCATTGATTCTGCCAAAAGGCACCATGAACCCTCAACGTGAAGATCCGTAAGCTTCCTTGCAGGCTCTGATCTCATCTGATGTACCCAGGAACTGCGCACTGTGTCCTGGGTGGAACAAGGTCAAATGTCCCAGCAACACATTGATCTCAACTGCAGACAGGTAGACAACTCCTGTTTTCCAGCATAGTGATGTCTCCCTGATCCAAACAGTGCAAGGACTCGTGTGGCACATGGGCTTGTTTTTCTTTCCTGTCCTGGATCTGAAGCCCATTTGATGAACACATCCAGGAGTCCTAGAGCATTTCAAAGCAGACTTGGAGTTCCTGGCTGAGGCCAGCTCGTCTGCCAGGGACGCCCATGCATCCAGCACCAGGGAGGGAGTGCAGACTCTTTCATCAAGAAGAAAAACATATCTGTGCTTCTGCTTGCTACCTCCAAGCACACAGAGTTCTGCCCTTCCTCTGAGGTTCCTGACACACAGGTCGTCTTGCTAAGGTGTTTAGAGAACACACTCTTACCTACAAAACAGGAAGGCGCAGCCTGGGGTCCCTTCCCAGGGTTTTTAACACCAGAAACTAGATAAATAAAATTCAGGACTGGAAGGGACCTCAGACATTGCCCAGGGTGATGCTACCCTGTTTACAGACAGGGAATGGGCGCCAGGGTTGGGAAGGAATTTCTTGTGGTAAATACAGTGGGGACAGGCTGGAGCCGGATTTCAGGCTGTGGTTGATCCTCAGTCCTGCCCATGTCCAGGACACCATGCTTGGGTTCACTCTTCCCTGCAGGCTTCGTCTTTGGTTGTTCTGTTCCGGAAACATGCAGCTTGCCTGGGCCTCTCCATTGCCCTCCTGTAGCAGGAGGTGAGGACACAGGCAGGTCCAGACACAGGGTAGAGCTCCGATGCCCTCCCCAGCTTCATATCCCCAGAGACTCAGTTTCCTCACCTGGAAAATGGAAATAACCCCATTTCCTTCATTGGCTGTGAGGCTCATGGCATTTGCAATGGCGGCTGGCCTAGTGGCTGCTGGTGTAGGAGCAATGCTCAGTGTTAAGGAAGAATCTTCCCCAGCTTCTCCTCCTGCTTGTTCCCTGATCTTGGACAGCTCAAGTACCCAAGCTCATCCCTGATGGCAAGAGTCCCACTCCCCACCCATTCCACACGGTGGGTGGATGGACGGAAGGAGGACGGGGTATGGAGTCCATCTGGAGCTGAGCACCTCCAGCTTGGTGACCTCTGGCAAGTTGCTGGAACTACCTAAGCCTCAGTCTTCCCACCTGGGAAATGGGACTGTTTTCTGTGGCGCCTACCTCTCAGGGACACTTGCAGGTTTTAACAGGGACAGTAATATTAGCTTAGACTGCTTGGAAAGTCACGATGTGCCTGGCATGAGCTTTGCTCGGTCATGCAGTGTCTTACTGAGTGCTCATCGTGGTGTTCTGACTTAGGTACTCTTATCCCCATTTCACGTAGAAGCAGGGTCAGGAAATACTTAAACTCTCCCATGGTCAAAACCAGAATGAGTGGCCTTGCTTTGCCCCCAGCGCATCCAAGTGGAGAGCCTACCCCTTCACCTTGAGCTGTCTCAGGAGGGCAGCCCTGAAAGAGATGCGCATGCGCATGTGGGGAAACGACCCTTCCTGAGGGTCCACTCTGCGGAGCATGCTGCATCTCCAGGTGGAAGAGCTGGGTGGATGCTCACACGACCCCACGGCTGCAGCTGAGTCCTGTCCTCCAGCCTGAGAGACATACAGGGGCTCAGAGGGTGAGTGACCGCCCTGCCCAAGGCTCCCCTGCCTGGTTAGTGGCTGATGGACGCTGGCTCAGGCTGCCTGACCCCAGCCCGGCATCACTGCTCCCCCTGGGCTCGCCCGAGGGATGGTGATCAGCCCCACGTCTATTCCCTTTCTTTCCCCCATTTCGGCTCCAGAAGATCGGCAGGCAACAGCCCCCATTCCCTCTGGGGCCTGCCCGCCCACACCTCTTGGGCAGCTCTGCCTTCCCGGTGCCCTCCCACCCTCTCCACTTCAGGAAAAGTCCCTGTGGAGACAAACGCTGCTCAAGGAAAGCGCGGGGCGGCAGGGTCACCTACCGGCTCCCCTCCCCGAGGCGCCCCTCCTCTCCACAGGGTGGGCAGGGATAGAGTGCCTGGCCCAGGGGGCGCTGGCATCCCCTCCCCCGCTGCACGGGGCTGGGCCCCACAGGAAACGGGGCGTGGAGCCGCCAGGACCACCCCCAGCCGCCGCTTAAAGGGGCGCGGCGGGGCTGCGCGGCGCCTGCACCATGAGGACCGCCTGGCCGCTGCCGCTGCTGCTGCTGCTGCTGGCCGGGCCCCCTGCGCGGCCCGCGCCCCCGACCTGCTACTCCAGGATGCTGTCCCTGAGCCGGGAAGTCACCGGCGACTTCCAGAGCCTGCAGGCAGCGGAGCCCGGGGTAAGTGCCCCACCCGCCCGGACGCGGGGTGCAAGGCAGACCCAGTTCTCAAAAACCTGCCTTGAGAACCAGAAAAAAAGAAGGAGAAAAGGGTTTTTCCTCTCTAGTAAATGTTAATGTCAAGGGAATTTGTGTCTTATTCGCATCCTGTTAAATACGATACCAATGGTTTGATTTCTTTTTAAATATAAGGAAAAGTAATCAAAGACATCACAATTCGTGTAACTTGCTAGCAAATATCAGTGGACACAGTGTGAAATGTAAAAAAAGCAAACGGAAAATAACAGCTTTCCCCAGAGTCTAGAACTTCGGAGTTAAGGAGGACCAAAGAATTAAGCTTATTTATTTCCTTTATTAGCCTTCATTAGCCTGGTGATGAGGAGTATTCTCTAAGAGGGTAGCTCAGGGAACTGGCCTCCGCCCCTCACCTGCAAATTCCTCTGTGTCTTAGCTTCCTTATCTGTAAATGGGGATGACAATAGCACCCTCTTCCCGTAGGGCGGCTTTGAGGATCAAAGGCCTGAGTACAGACAGGTACAGCTGCAGAGCCGCCTACACTGGGGGGACTGGGCAGATGCTACTGCTGCGAGCACTGTTGTGAGAGGAAGGCCCAGGGACTCGGGGAAGCTGCAGAGGGCCCCAGACGCCAGACGAGATTCTCTGACTGCCGTAAACATCAGGCAAAGCTTTAAAAGTGTCTCTTAACCACTTGCAAATGCTCCAAAGGAAACAATGTTTCTCAGATGTTAGGGTTTACAATATCTTAACACCTTCTTTATATTTGCTTTTTAAAAGTTAAATAACATGTTTTCTTTCTAATTATAAAAGTAATTACTTTGTAGAATGGTTGGAAAACATACAGATGACAAAGAAGAAAGTAAATATTGCTTGTAATTCTACCACTTAGAGGTAACTGTTGCTAGAACATTCTGTAAGATAGTATGTTAGCTTTCTGTCTACACATAGATACTCAAGTACATACGTGTGTGTGCATGTGTGTGTGTAAGCAAAATTTGGATCAGACAGCACAAATAGTTTTGCAACTTACTTTTTAATGACATCTTTAAATGACATTCTTTTTCAACATTTTGTTATATAGTTGCACCACAAGTTATGACATATATGTACATTAAAGTATGCATATATATGCACTTTTATATTACCATTAATATATTGTATACTATATATTACCATACCTGTATTACAGTTATAGAACTGTTAAAAACTAATATATAATTACACATAATATATACTTATTTACATATAATTATATGTAATATCCGTAACTATATAGAGTTATAGAACTATTATAGAACTAGTTATGGAACTGTTTTATGTATGTGCATATATACCGTATATATATATTTTTGTATTGCTATATTATACATTACTATTTCTATATTACAATTATAGAACTTTAATATGTATACATATATGTATTTGTTTGTGTGTGTGTGTGTAAAACAATTCCCTAATTCATAGTAAGTAACGTAAAGGTGCGATCTAAAAGTCGAATTCAGGAATAGCAGTTGCTCATTTCTGGTGGAATGTGACACCGGGCACGCGAAAGTGCTGTGCATATCGTAGCATCAAGAAAGTCCCCAGGAATCTGGGCTGGGCTGGCTGTCGGAACGGCTGGCAGGGAGCCTTCTGTGTCCAAGTGTGTCCCTGCAGGCATGCCAACAGCCCGTATCCCTTTCCACAGGATCCGTGTGTGAGATACCTGCCCAGGCTGTACCTGGATATACACGTAAGAGGGCTGTGCCTGCTGGGGGTGGGGGTGGGGGTGGCACGGGGGTGGGAGAGACCCCATGCAGCCCAGCTACCGACTTCTCCCATGAGCGCCCTCCCCATTGCCCACTCCCAGAATTACTGCGTGCTGGCCAAGCTGCGGGACTTTGTGGCCTCACCCCAGTGCTGGAGAATGGCCCAGGTTGATGCCTTGAAGGACAAAGTGCGGAAGCTGTACACCATCATGAACTTGTACTGCAGGAGGGTAAGTAGACACCGTTGAGATTCCTTTTCTACTTGCTATCAGCTGAGACTTTCTGAGCTCTTCAGAGAGGAGGGTTGAGAGGAGAGAGGAAGAAGGAAGAGGAGCAGAAATGTTGAGGGGTGCTTCCAGTTCACAAAACCCTTCCCAGCCACGGTGGCCTTGTCAAGAGACGGGGTTCAGGACAAGGCCCCGTGCCTCCACGAACTGCGCACTGATGCTGGGGCTACACCCCAGACTACAGACGACACCCCAGCCACACAGACAGTCTGCCGGGAGCCAGCTGGGGCAGGTTGGAAGAGATGTTCTGAAGGGGCGGGGGGTGGGGGAGCGGTATCCTCTGTGACTGGATTCTGGTCGGGGAGGGGAAAGGGATGAAAATCAGCAGCCGTTGAGATGTGGAAAGGAGAGCTCTACGATCCTGGGGCACAACTTCAGCATCAGACAGCCCTGAGCTTGTGCCTCTGTCTCCCTACTTCCCAGATGGGAACACCCGTCTTAGTCTATTTTCTGCTGCTGTAACACAATACCACAGACTGGGTAATTTATTTAAAAGAAGAAGTTGTTTATTTGACTCATGGCTCTGGAGGCTGAGAAGTCTGAGCTGGCGCCGGCGACTGGTGAGAGCCACCTTGCTATGTCATAACATGGCACAGGCATCACACGGGGAGGGGCAAGAGTGAGAGGGCCAGAGGGCCTGCGCTTCATGTCAAAGCCAGCCCCGCAATGAGAGCCACTCCGGTGCGAGCGACGTTAATCCACTCACAGGAGCAGAGGCCTCAGTAATCCATTAGTCCAGTCACTGAGGCAGACCCTGTGCTCATTCATGAAGGCAGAGGGATTGAGTCTGCAACACGCGAACGCTTAGGGGACATATCCAAGCCGTAGCAGTGTCTTTCACTCCTCTGTGGCAGTTTCCATGCTCCTGAACAGGGGACATAGTGGTGCCCGTCTCATGAGATCACCGGAGAATTATGATAATGATTACACTGTGCTACTGCCTTGATCCTAAGCAGCCTAGCAGGGTGACTAAATATACAGTTCCTAGCACCATGCCTGGCTCAGGGTAAGTCCCTCCGGAAACTGTGATAATTAGATATTAAGTTATAATTTATTTGTTCAGGCAGCAAACTTTGCTATACGTTTCCTCCCAATGCCCAGTCTCTGCTGCTGCCCCCTCCCCCTTGGTCTGTGGGGGAGAGAGAGGAAGCTACCAGAGTTTCGGTACAGTCTGGTGCCTTGAGTCTGGGGTGCGTGAAGGTGACAGCTGGCACTGCTCTTCACGGCGTTCCCAACGCCCGCCCCAGAGATGTTGCTCAGCAGTGAAGCCTCCTTCATTCATTCACTTCTTTACCCGTTTGTCCATCTGTCCATCTGGTCAGCCAGTGCATGAGTGGGTCCAGTAAATAACACCACTAATAAAACATGAGATCCTATGGGTATGTGGAGAAAGAAGTGACCCACTGCCCTGGGGAGAGTAAGGGATGGGAGGTCTTCACACAAAGGGGAACAATCGGATGGCCCTTGAGGATAACCAAGAGTCTTGCGGTTGCATATGGGCGCCACGGCTGCCTTCGGTAACCTCCCTGCTCACTGCATGTCTTTCCCAGGACTTGGTATTCCTGTCAGATGACTGCAGTGCCTTGGAATACCCAATCCCGGTGACCACGGCCCTGCCAGATCATCAGAGCTAAGACCACCAGACCAGAGAAGGACAAGAGGACAAGTCTCATCAGCTGCCCAGACTCAATGAGCTGAAGGCCGTCACACCCATCTCTGTGTTGCTATAGCGTCTGACACTGTCACGCGTCTGTTCGCCTCCTGGAATGCAGGGCTGGGCCCTAGCCAGGACACCCCTGCGAGTGCGCAGTCAGAAGCCTCGCTCCTCAGTCCCTCTCAAGATGTCTAGCGGAATGGCTGGATACGAAGCATGTCAGTTTAGTCACTAAAAAGAAAAGGGCTAACCAGCTTCTCTTTTATAAACAGCTAGCTTGAGAACAAACAAAACAGTGTGTTTTTATTACTAGCTTAATCGAGTAATGGTACCATTTTTCTTTCTTGATAAGAACCTGCTTACCCTTGACTAAGCTTCTATTATCCCTTCTCCCAACAAACTTTCCTCACTTTCTTCCATTTAAAAAAAAAATTAATGCTTTTAAGATATATTTGCAAGGTTTATATGTAGTGCTGACAGGAACCACTCTTTCACTGAAAGGTGATGAAAATCCAATAAAGAATATCTTTGTAGCAAGAAACACGTGTCCTGCTATGTCCGTCTCACGCAGATGGGGGGGTTATTTCACACTTCTGAAAGCTTCTGCTCTAAGCATGACGTATCTTTCTTCTGTCTGTCAAGCTCAGGTGTCTCTGGGTCTGTTTCATCCACCTGCGTGAATGTCTGCTCTTCAAGGGTTGGCAATGCTCTGATTCATGCTGGGGACAGAGTGCCTTTGGGGAATAGATGCTGGGAACAGATTGCATCACACCCGCAGGCAGCGCCGTGCCCTGCCCTTATCAGGCGTGTCTGTTCATTGACGCCACGCTGCAAACCCAAGATGGCCATCCTAGGAGGCTCGGGCTCACCCAGGTTAAGTAACTTGCCTGCGGCTGCTGGGGTGAAAAAGCCTGGATTGAACCCAAGCGTGTGTCACTCCAAAGCCCACCCTGTTCCCCGTGCACCCACGCTGGTGAAACATGCTTGTTTAATTAATTGATGAACTCAACAATAAAATTTCAGTTGAGTAACTGCATTGTTGAAAAATATCTCAAGTGTTGATTTTGCTACATTCCACATGTTATATTGGGGTCCTTTTTGTTGCTTTTCCTCCCTTCTGTACAAACCAGCCAGGCCTTTCCCCCTTGATCTTAGATGCCTCTGACTTCTCAGATGATTCATGAGAATGTTTTATTGAGTTTTTATTTTGTATTTAGAAGCACAGGTTCCCAGAATCACCATATAACTTCACTGTAACAAGGTACCACAAACTGGGGAGCTTGAGAGAAGAGAAATGTATTATCTCACAGTTCTGGAGGCTAGAAGTTATGGCATCAAGGCATGAGCAGGGCCGTGCTCTCTCTGAAGGCTTCAGGATGGGATTCTTCCTTGTCTCTTCCCAGCCTCTGGTGTTGGCCACCACCCTTGGCATCCCCCAGCTTTTAGATGCGCTGCTAAGTTCACAGAAATTGTTCTGCCCGCATCAACATATGGTGTTTTCCATGTGTCTGTGTCCAAAATTTTCTCTTCTTATAAGGACACCAATTACTGGATTAGGGCCCCTCTTCTAATCTAATATGATCTCATCCTAATTTGATACCATCTGCAAAAATCCTTTCCAAACACTGTCACATTCACAGGTACAAAGTGTTAAGACTCAACATATCTTTTTGGGAGACGCAATTTAACCTACGACAATTACTTTTTAAAGAAATAGTCCCTTTTCAGAGGAAAACTATGCAACAGACTGTCTTTTTTTTACCACCGTCGCCATCTACCACCTCCTGGCAGTTACTAAATGTGGAGGTGTGGTGCCTGGCGCACGCACACACTAGCCCGTGACCCTCACAACGATGCTGCAGGATGGGAGTTAGCAATCCTGATTCACAGTGGAGGAAACACTCCAGCTCAAAGGTTAAGTGACTTCCCCAGACAGCTAATAAGTGGTGCCAAAGGGATTCCAGACAAAGGGACGAGGGCCAGAGTCATGTCATGGCTCTGCTAACCCTTTGCTATTTCTAGGCAGTAGAAGCAAACCAGTGAAGACAAGGACTCATTTAGGCATTGTGGACATTCATTTGTTCATTTCTTCAATATTTACGAACTTACTATGAACTCAATACAGAGATGAAAAGTGAAGAATTTCTCCTCTTAGGTTACCAAGGGAGACACTGCAAAATCTAGGAGAGAGCAGAGGAAGGAGAAAATGATTCTGAGACTGGGGCAGAAAGATTTCTTAGAGGAACGGAATTCGAACAAGGATTTACGATGTGGCTGGGAAGGTGACGAGCTGAAAAGCAGTGGGGGGCAGAGGACGTGGGCGCAGAGACGTCCAGTGGGGGTGAACGGCCAACACTGGTGTCTGGCGGGGAGTCGGGAGGCGAAGCTGCAAACGTGGGATCAGAACTAAATAATGACTTTGATTGTGTGAAGCCAGGCGGAGTGTCCCTATCCTGTTGCTAGCTGCATGACCAGGGCCACACAGAGGAGAATCCCTTTCTAGGTAGAAAGATTGGAGCCGAATGGTTGGAAGCTGTCAATTCCTCAAGGGGTCTCCTTGCTTTGCTCTACAAAAATAACAAGATGAGGACCTGCTGCTCCCTGTGCGGACCAGCCCGTTGGCAAGCCGGGCGTTTGAGCACCACCTGGACTCCTCCTCCGGCTGCCTCTATAGCGAACTGCTCAACCTGTCTTCTCCGTATCTCTTCACTCCTCATTGGCTCTTTTCTGCCTCGACGTTAGTTCAGAATGTGAACCAAAAATAAAATCCTAAGCCCTCTGCTAAGTGAATGGACCCCTCTCGGCCAAAGGGACGTCATTTTGGGCCTTCAGACTCGTACTGGAACCGCGCCTTCAGCTCCCCGGGTCTCTGGCTTGAGGACGGCAGACTGTGGGACAATTCAGCCTCCATCATCTCAGTTCCACGAGCCAATTCCTTGTAGCACCCCCCATACACACGCGCGCACAGAGTATTGCTTCTGTCTCACTAGAGACCCCTGACTTACAAGGCGAGCCTGCGCCCTGCTCTCTGCCCCATTGCTGGTATACCAATCAAGGTCCCCACGAATCCTTGCCCGGACCCTGCAGCTGCCCCTTACTGGGCTCCGGCCTTCACTGTGGCCCCTTTGCCCCCAGTCTCCACACAGCAAGCAGCCAGAATAATCTCTCTTGTTTCATCAATTAGATCACGTTCTTCCCTGTTGAAAGACTTTCTACAGCTTCCTGCTTTGAATGAAATTTGAGCTTCTCACCTTGGCCTACAAAGTCCTCATTTACCACCACTGTTCATCTCATAAAGCATCCTCTACCACTGAAGTGTTGGGGGCCTATGTTTAATGGCTTGTTTATTTGTTCATTTTCTGTCTCTCCCACTAGACCGTATGCTACAGGAAGGCAGGAACCATGTTGTTTTGTTTCACTGTTGTACCCCCAGCACTTAGCACCGTGCCTGACACCTAGTAGATGCTCAGTAAGTTTATCCGGGACGTTTCTAGACACTGGATACTGCTTACTGGGAGGATCAAGAAAAGTCACCAGTTCAGATCTTACAACTTCCAGGTGGCCCATGCCCCTTCTCTCCTCATGAAACACATGCTATTTGCATACACCAAAGCACACATAGCCTCAGAGGCCCAATTCATGTGTTTGAAGGAACTGCTGACTTTTGCTGGTTTGGTTAATTTCACTCTGTGCGCGCCACGCACACGTGTGCGCGCGCGCACACACACACACACACATGAATTCACATTTTGTGGGCATTCTGTCTCCCATTGTTTGAGCTCTTCCATAAAGCACGGCTGTCTGGCTGTCTGGATGGTAGCCAGTAGCAGAGACCTGAACAAAGCCCTCATCTTCCCTTCCTGGGTACATCTAAAGGCTTAGTCATCAGTTCAG
Organism: Indri indri; assembly: GCA_004363605.1. NCBI lineage: Eukaryota > Metazoa > Chordata > Mammalia > Primates > Indriidae > Indri > Indri indri. The sequence goes on from RJWJ010015833.1 coordinate 14,052, forward strand.
GCTGTCTAGGAGCTCTTTGACTGCTGAAATCAGCATTGCACCTTCACACCCAGGGGCGATTTAAACCAAGTGAGAATTATCAGGCAAAAGTCCCCACCATTCAAGCCTAGCTGATTTGCAAAAGTGCTAAAAAAGCAAAATCACCTTCTACATTTGCAGAATGTTCAGGTCTGTAGATTGTCAGATCAAGGACACACAGGATGGAGGAAGGGACTGTCTTGGCATGAATTAAGAGTTAGAGAAGAAAAGAATAGAAAAATAGAGCAAAAATATGTGGAAAATGGTCGAGTTAGCAGTCATAACTTAGATTTAAGTTCCTTCATGGTGAAGGCATCCCAGAGATTATTTGGACACAGCATATACATTTCTAAAATGTTTGCAATCAAATTCCTGAAACGCAGTTCTACTCATTTTTTCAGTAGTTTTCTGGCTGCCCCACAAAAACAAGGATGTTGCTCCAGAATCATTGCTTCTTAATTCACTTGGTCCTAATCCTGGTTCTGCAGTGTCAGCCCTGCTCCAGATGTCCCCCAGGCGGAAGGCGGGTTCAGGTTGTGGGCATTGTCTCAGCATTGGTTACCCTTCCTCCAGCCTGGGCAGTTGTGCACACTCTGTGTTTGGAAATCATTCAACTCTAGAGGGAAAGGGCCTGAAGTTGTGCTCTAACACTGTCCATTGATGCTTCGAGGTCCTCTTTATTTATTGATGATGACAACATCTTAAGTATGTGGAAAACTTTGCAATTTACAAAATATTTTCACATCGTTTTTCCTTTTATTAACTTTAGTTTTTATGCTAAGGTGGAGAATGGGGGGGGAGGATTGTTTATTTCTATTTGTAGATTTAAAAGTGAAGCTTCAATTAAATATCCTTTTATACTTACAAACATGCTTAAAGTTTTCAAATCTGACAATAGCAAATCTTGGTGAGGACACAAGGTAACCAGGACACTGACATCCTGCTAGTGGTGTGGCTACTTGGAAAAGAATTTGGCATTACCTGGTAAGTTTAAAAATGTGCATCTCCTATGACCCAGCACATTTTAACCCTAGAATATACCCTAGAGGAATTCTTTTACATACGCACCAGCAAATATGTCTAAGGATGTTCATGGCAAAATGTTTACAATAGCAAATGACTGGAAATAACTCAAATACCCATCACTGATAGAACAGAGGAATAAATTGTTGTAGAGTCATGCAATGATAATGGTAATTAATATATTACAATAACATGTAATAGCATGACTGAATAACATGACTGAATCTCAGGTACATTATTAATATTAATTAAAATAAATATTAATACATAATATTAATGAAGAATTAATACATAATGTTAAGGAAGAAAATACAAGTAGCAGAAGAGGATATACAGAATGATTCCACTTACGCAAAGAACTAAACCAGGTAAAGAATAAAATATAGATTTGGGGGATAGAAACATACGGGATGAAACTTTAAAGAAGTTCAAGAACATGGTTAACACAAAATTCAGGACGGAATCCACCTGAGAAGCAGAGGAAGAGGATAGGATTGAGAAGATCAACGCAGGATTTGAAAATTAATAGTGATACCTTATTCCTAAACTGAGTGATAGGTAGCCACTGGGTCACTGTTCTGTCATTCACATAAATTAATATATGTATGTAATTATTTAGCTAATATTTAATAATAAAAATAAAAAGGAGCGGCATTCATGTAGAGCATCAAAAATTAATAGGAAAATTCAGTCTAAAAACTAATCCCATTTGGTTTTTACAAGCAAAATCTATGAGATACTTGGCAATAAATATAAGAAAATATGTGCACAAAACTTCATGCAGATAATTATAAAACTTCATTAAACGGCATACAAAATGTCTGATATAAATAAAGAGATAAGCCATGTTTATTAATCTCAAATTAACATCAATTCTGTGTACCCAGTGAACATCCCAAGAAGATGGATCTTGATACGCTGAGCCTAAAATTTATAGAAAAATCTAAAAGATCAGTAAGTTTTGTAAAAGAAGAATGGAAGAGAAAAGGATTTTCCTACAAGGTGTTGAGACTTCTCATGAAGTTACGAGATGAGTAATCAGGGGCACTGATGCCAGGAAAACAACCGATGAAACAGAACAGAGGTTCCAGAAACAGGTGCACAGAAATGTGGTGAGTTGCTGAGAACACATGACAAGTCAGTGGGAAAATAATAGATAATACAATAAATGGTGCTATGATGATAATAGGCTATCCACTTAAAAAAAATTGATATCTTCCTCATACCACACACAAAAATAAAATTCGAGAGGGATGGCAGTTAACAAGTAAAGCAGTATTTAATGTCTAGAAGCTCTCTTGATGGAATATCTTTGTGTTATTAGTATAAAGAAAAAATTGTTAAACAAGATCCAGAGAGTGTACCCACTAAAGAAAAATGTTCATAAATGCAGTATAAAAAGACAGTTTACAAAAAAACCTTTTAAAAGACACAAGAAGCAAAGCTAAAGGACCCCCTCCCCCAGAGACTGGAAAGATAATGTGTTAATTGACAACTATTTTTATCCAAATTGCCTATAAACCAATAAAGAGATAGAAAAATGGATAGGACGTAGACTGAGTTTTCCTTTAAGCCTGTTTTTCCTGGGCACTGTCCTCAACTTTGGCTTAATAAACCTCCATTGATTGGGGTTTTTTGCCTCAGTCATTTAATTTTCTTTATCCATTTATCCATCAGTGGACATTAGGTTGATTCCATAACTTGGCGATTGTGAAGAATGCTGTAATAAATACGGAAGTGCAAATATCTCTTTGACACACAGATTTCCTGTCCTTTGGAAAGGTACCCAGTGGTGGGACTGCTGGATCATATGGTAGCTCTATTTTTAATGTTTTGAGGTACTCGCCTACTGTTTTCCATCGTGACTGTACCAATTTACATTGCCACCGACAACGTGCAAGGGTTTCCTCTTCTCTACACCCTCACCGACACTCGCCATCTTTCATCCTTTTATAACAGCCATTCTAACAAGTGTGAAGTGATGTCTCATTGTGGTTTCGATCTGCATTTCCCTGACGATGAGTGACACTGAGCATTTTTTCACATACTTATTGGCCATTTGTCTGTCTGCTTTTAAGATATGTCAATTCAAATCCTTTGCCCAATTTTTAATCAGGTTATTTGTCTTCTTCCCTGGGTTCCTTATATATTCTGAGTAGTAACACCTTGTCACATGTATGGTTTGCAAATATTCTCTCCCGTTCTATGGGCTGTCTCCTCACTCTATCAGTTGTGTCCTGTGCGGCGCAGGAGCTCGCTAGTTTGACACAATCATATCTGTCTGCTTTTGTTTTTGCTGCCCGTACTTTTGGGGTCATATCCAAAATATCCATGCCCAGACAAATGTCACAGAGTTTTTCCCCTATGTTTTCTTCTAGTAGTTTTAGAGTTTCAGGTCCTGATGTAAATTCTTTAGAGAGCAATTTCATGATATTTGAGAAAGCTATTTCATTTCTGGGAATATATTTCAGGCAAACTCTCACAAGGAGAGAAGAATAAGGATGTTCATCCTAGTACTGGCTATAATTAAAGAAAAAGAAAAAAATATTCTAAAAATCTATCAGCAAAGTGAATAAATTCTGATATATTCATCTGTGAAATACTATTCAACAGTCAAAATGAATGAATTAGATGCCCACATTCAATGTGCATTGCTCTCAAAAACCACTGTCCAATAAGAAAACCAGTTGCAAAAGTATATGTCCCTTGTGATATCTGCATATTTTTAAGACTTTTTAAAACTTTATAGAAGCACAGGCAGATGGACTGGAGCACATCGCATTCGGGGTAATTCTGAAGAGTGGGGAGAGGAGAAGGTACTAGGAGGGAAACTTAGAAGATTTCAACTTCATCAGTAACTTTGATTTTTTTTAAAAAATTAGCATATATGACAAAATGTTGATATGTACTGCATCTGAGTGGTGAGCACGCAGAGTAACAATTCTACACACTGGAATAACTGAAAGCAACTTCTAGTTAGTGGTATAATTATTCAATGGTTTCCTGTTGGTTTTTTCCACTTTTCTGACACCAAGTACCATATCCTCCTGCAAAGAGCACAGCTGAATGAACTTCAACATCCTTTAAAACAAAGCCAGAGAGAGCTTTCAAGGGAGAGCGATACTCAGACAGGTTCAGGAATTTGCTAAAGGCAGCCCAGCTGTGAGGTGGTGGGATTGGCACTCACACCCACCTGAGGCCCAGCTCTTTGCATGTGTGGAGGAATTCCCCACTAAGATTCCTCTGGAGGACTTTTAAGGATGAGCGTGTGCCTGCAGGAGTTCAAGGGATGGGCTGGAGCCTGGACAATTGCTCGGAGGCTCAGAGAGGTCGAGAGAGACCGGTGGGCACAACACAGCTGCTCAGATGCGCAACCTCCAAAGCCTGAGTACGCACCCCCATCCTCCGCTGCCCGCCCTCTGCAGGGTGCTCTGGGACCAGCAGCCACCCAGTTCCATTCCTCTGTGCTGGCCGTGTACTCACCCACTGGGCCACAGCAGGGGTCTTATCGGATCTACCAGAAGGTACTGGAAGAGGCTCTCCTCACCTCACCCCTCACTGTGCCTATTAACTGCAGCAGATGTGAAGGCCAGCCTGGCCATCCTACCCGCTCCCTGAGAAGGGAGACAGTGAAGGCCGAAGGGTCCTAGGCCAGGAATGACTCCCTGGCGTCCTTGCTCCCTTTCCACCCCCGCAAACCCTCTGGCTCTCTGCTCCTGGCCCTCCCGCGTACATTTTCCCCAAGTGCTCATTTCACGCTGGAGTCACGTGCCAGAGTTCCCTGCTCTAGACCACAGGCTCCACGGAACATTCCCATCCCTTCCTCTGCCCATCCCTTCCCCTTCGTAAATCCGTATTTCTAGACCAAACTCTCTGCGTCCACTCCATGCGGCTGGGGGTCTCCAAGACTCTGTATCTTGGATTTCCCCACCCCCCAACGCCTCTGCCCTCCTTCCCGTCCACACCCTCTCCTCTGCGCGAGTTCACACTCTCCAGCAACATGTTTCATAAGGGAAAAACAGTGTTCCTTTGATTAAAACTGGGAAGACGATGAAGGAATCATTCCTGTGAAATTAGCCAAATACAGCAACTTGTTTTCTGTAAGGCACAATGTCATGGTTAAGACATTCATCTAGCAAAGAAAATTAATTTGTATGCACAGTTTCGATGCTGGAAAACGTACCTGGAGCCCTAGCACTGTGGTGACAAGTGGAAAGCCCTCTTCTGAGGAGAACGCGGCAGAGGGTTACAGGTCACCAGGGAGAGGACACCCCTGACTCCCGAGGTGTCGCTGGGCTCCTGGCCGGTGATTCCTGGTCTGTCCCTCCACGGCTCCCACCAGGGGCCCCTCTGGTGTCTGAGCAGTGATGAGTCCTGTTTCCTTCTTATCGGTGTGTGTCACAGACTGCCTGAAATCACTGATAAGCTTCCCTCACGCCAGCCTGGCCTCTCCTGGGCTGCAGCCTGGCATCGGGGTGGAGCAGCAGATGCCACAAAGCCATGCTGGGCTCCGAGAGGCCTTGGTGCGAGGGATTTATGGCCTCTGCTTATCTCTGGCCACAGGTGGTGCTTCCTCCAGGAGACCCGGCCCCAGGATGTGTGTCCCCTTCAGAGCTGCCGTGGCCAGGAGACCCCTGGGAAGCAGCAGCAGCCCATCTCTCCTTGGGCCAGCCTCACCCCGTGGGTTGCCCCCATCTTCGTTGCACCTGTTTTTTCCTCTAACGCTCTACAGTTTGCAGGGCGCAGGCAGGCATGACGGCCCATGTTACATTTTGTGTTTCAAAACAACCCTGACATGCATTCAGAACACAGCAGACTTCCCTGACCCCAAGGATGACAACATGGAGCCCGTGGAAGGTGAAGTGGCCACCTGAAAGCACAGTGGGCTGGCCAGACTGGGCTTTGGGCCAGCTCCTCTGGCTCCAGGAGGCCTGAGGCTCTTCCCACCAGCAGCCTCAACTCTCAGCTGCAGAGCAACCCTCCTCCTGCGGCCTCCTTGTTTTTAAGTATTGTTTTACAAAATTCTCTCGTGCTCTGCATTTTGGGAGTGAACTGGTTAAACACTACCCCTCCTGGGCTGGGGCGGGGACAGGCAGAGAGTGAGGCTGGGTCCCACGGGAAGTGTCCGCCTGCGCAGCTGCTACACAGCAGGGTTTGTTCTGACCTTGGAGTCAGCCCAATCTGCTGTTATGCCTCTGGTCAGAAAGCCCAGACAGGACAACCCCGAGACCGTGGGCATGGGGACTGGGTGGCAAGCAAACAAGAGGGCACACGTCGGGCCCTGTGAAGCCAGGGGGAAGGCCTCTGTGGGCACATGCACAGGGATGTGGCAGTGAGGCACTGCAATCTTCCTCATGCGGCGGATGAACCACAGGCACAGGAGAGTCCCTACAATCACCAGCAAGAGGCCTGGCAGTAGGAAGACTTCCTGGAAGAGAGGGCCTGAGACGCTGGAGTTGCCAGACAAAGGAGGAACAGGAAGGACTGGGGGAGCGTGGTGTGGCAGCACGCGCCACCCGGAGCATCCAGGACACTGTCGAGTGGTTTACTGCAGGGCACAGGACAGCACCAGGTTAAGAGGATGCACTCTCCAGCCAGAATGCCTGGGTTTAAATCCTAATTCTATCTCTTCTAAGCATCTGTTGGCCTCAGTTTCCACATCAATAAAATGGGCCGATAATAATATCTACTGAATAAAGTTGTGGGAAGAGTCTTGTGATTTATTGCCTGGAAAGCGCTTGGAAAAGAGGCTGGCACACATCCATAGGAGCAACTGCCACTGCGGGGCACATCCAGGCAGCAGGGAGGCCAGGCCAGGGCAGGGGGCAGGCCAGGAGCAGGGCCTGTAGGGTCTGCATGGGCATCACCCCTCAGGAACGGGGTCAGGGAAAACGAGGCACAGCTCAGAGAAGACTGAAAGCTTGGCCTGGACACGCCGACCACCAACAGGGAAGGCGAAGCCGGGAAGCTGGCAGCGCAGAGAAGAGAAGCCCGGCCAAACGTAATTAATTATAAACAGATTGATGCATGCAAATGAGACTCTCCACTAGCAAATATTTATGCAGGGATTTTTTAAAACACAGCATTAATGTGCCCTTTCTCTGCACGTTTCTAAAGTGAGGATTCTCAAAGGTCAAGTCGCAGTGGTATGTAGATGCTTAAAAGTCAATTCGCACTCATTGATGCCACCCACCCCTGAAGCCGAACTGCTTGTACAATTACTGCTCTCCAGCCTGCGACGAAACAGGCCAGGACCTGCCGCCAGCTGCTCCCTCTGGGCCCCGCCCCACCGGACTGGCCCCCAGCCGAGCCACCCCACCCCCCACCCCCCACCCAAGAGCCAGAGGGACTTCAGGACAGTGCCCTGACTGGGCGCAGCCGCTCAGCCCCACCCCGCAACCTCCAGGGCCGCCCTACACTGATGGCAGGTCCCGGGGTCAGCGGCACAAGGCCCGAGTGACCTTGGCGAGTCCCACCCCTGCTCTCAGGCGTAGGAGGCTCCAGGAGGGGACCGCGCTGTGGCCTTGACATCCCGCCCCGCCTCCCTCCGAGTCCTCTGGCCGGGGTGGGCCGGGGCTGGCCGAGGGGTGCTCGTCAGTGGTGTCCCCCTCCCTACGCTGCATGGCCCGGAGTGACCTGACGACGCGTCCTGCGCTGACCGCAGAAGCCGCCGCGAACGTCGCGCCGAGGGAGAAGCGCTGATGCCGCCCAGCGGCCGCGGGTCAGAATGCGCCGCGGCCCCCCCAACCCCTCGCCGGGAACCGCCTTCGTGCGCGGGTCCCCGCGGGGTGCCAGGACCCCACGTGCTCGTAAGGGCACCGCATCCGCCAGACGTGCGGGTCCCTGGGAGGCTCGTACCTGGAGGGGCCAGGTGTGTGCACTATCTCGGTATCACACTTAGACCCTTTTGGCGACGTGACCTAGCCTTTCTGTGTCTCCACTGCATCACTAAAACTAGGCTAAAAAAATGACCTCCTAGCTGCAGCTGGTCCCCGTAACTACTTATGTCCCAAATCCAGTTCTCGCTCCTCAAACCCACTGCTACCACCCTGGACCAAGGCACCAGCTTGTCTACCTGGTCTCCCTGCTCCAGCCTTTGCGCCACGCGGGTCCCTTCTGCACAGCAGCCGGGAGGCCCCCTGCTCGCCGGCCTCCAGTGACTTCACACCTCCCTGGGAGTAAAAGCCGAAGCCGCAGCCCCCAAATCCTGCAGGGTCTGGGCAGCTCCTCTGGGACCTCAGGGCCCACCCAGCTCCCCAGCCCTCCCAGTCCCGCAGCACGCCGGCCCTCCCCAGGAACCTCAGCCGGCAGGTGGGTCTCCCCTGGCCCTCACCTGCAGGTTTTCCCTCCACGTGGTCTCCCCCGCCCTTCAGTCACAGGTTGCACCCTCTGCCCTCCCGCATTCCCCTGTGTGGCTAGCCTTCTCCCCTGCTCTCCACTATTGCTCTTAATATTATTGTATGTATTTACGGATTCATTTTATCCAATGGCCGCCTCCTCCCACCAGAAAGTCAGCTCCACAGGGACAGGGACTTCTGTATGTTTTGTCCCCTTCTGCACCCCCAGCATCTGTTACGGAGCATAACTTGTTGCAGGTGTTTGATAAATATTTGCTGATTCAACAAACGAATGCATGAATGAACAGGGTTTGGATTAGGATCAAATGAGTTAATCCTGGGCAGGGCAAATGTTAGCTGCTAGCATTGTTACTCTTAGCTAACAGAGAATGCGAAATGACGAAGAGATGCGTGTCGTGCCCTCCCTGGGGCATAGAAGTGCCCAACCTCAGCAAGCCTCCTGAGAGCAGGGGATGTAGTAATTAAGTTTTGAAATAAACAGGAGTTTTCCCAGACAAAGTGGGTGTCCAGGCACAGGGAGCAGCAAGTGTAGAAGTCACAGAAGGGGTCATATCAGGTGCCCTGGGAATAGCAAGTACCCAGGGGGCCTGGCACCAAGGGGGTGGGGGTCCAGGGACCCAAGAGAGAAAAGGAAGAGGAGGGCAGGTGGGCCCCTTGACAAAGGGCTCTCGGCGGTGCGTTGGAGAGCTTGGGCCTTACCCTGTAGGCCATAGGGGCCAAGGAAGACCTTGAAGCAGGCGGGGGGAGTGACTGCGGTGTGTTCTAGAAAGGTCACTCTAACTGCCGTGTGGAGGCTGGGGGGTCCAGGAAAAAGCTGGAGGTGGGGCAGGCTGCTGCACCAGTCCAGACCAACAAGGGGGCTGGAGAGGAGGTGACAGGTGGGGACGGGAAGCCCATGGACCAGATCTGTCAGCAAAGGGGCAGCGGAGTGGTGATAATGATTCTTGGATCATATACAGTTGTGACCTGAATGAGTGCGATAGAAGCTACTCCCATGTCCCTAAATCACTTTTTTTCCGCATCATTTCCCCATGACTTTTTGGATCATTAGTCACTGATACGATTTAATACCATAGAAAACTTGTTTTATTCCTACTTAAAACATAGTAATCCTTATGCCTTTTCAAATATCACTGTAAATGCATTGGATGGTACTGCCATAAAAGCTAGCACCAACATGGGCTACATCAATAGGAGTAGAGTGGCCAGAATAAAGGAGGTGATATCCATTGAATGCAGTTAGAGGCACCTGTCCCAGCATGTACCCCACCAGAGAGAACATTGACATACTATGTGCCAAGAAGAGGAATTCCCTCCCAACACATTCCCAATATAATACTCAGCCACTAGGAGGGTCACAGGAAGGATCTGGGGGTGTTTAGCCTAAAAAGAGGAAGAATCAGAGTGAATAAAATACGCAAGAGCTCTATAGCTGTGTGCCTCACCTCCGTTTGGGGGTGGGGATGATTATTAGCTTTGTTCTGGTTGGTGCCAAAATATAGAATTAAGAACACACATGGCAGTTGCAGGGAACAGAGTCTCACTCACTATGAAAGACCTTGCACAGGGTGTGGGGGTGAGCTCCCCATCCCAGGAGTGGTCAGGAAGAGACAAGATGTTACTTCTTGGAAGAAAGTAGAAGGTGTTTCTGCATTTGAGGTTGAACAAGGTGACCCTTAGGTGTCCTCCCAAAACTGCAGAGTCACAATCTGTAACTCGAATGACCTGCGAAAGGCAGCCCTGAGTAGCGCCTGAGCAGCGCCAGGTAGCATCTGCCGGCCTGGATCCACACTCTGCATCAGAAGAGACCTAAACCCTTAGAGCCACAGGGCTGAGGAGCCTGCATGCACTTCCCATCCTACAGACTGAAGAACAGGGTCAGAACGCAGTGTGGACTCCCGCAGACCCTCACAGCTTGTCCTTGCCCCCCAGGGCCTGAACCTGCCGCCCCTGACACCCAGGCCTCTGCTCACTTGGCTTTCCTGGCTCCCACTTCTGATTTTGTGAACGGTCAGTTTATTTCCTGTTGTCTGCAAGAAGGAAATAGGCATGTGAGAGGGGACGTGGGTTGTTGTTTGCATTTAAACAAGATGTTTTTCTCACCGTGTCCAAACGGGGAGGGGACAGAAGCTGGTGTTCGTCACAGTCAGCCTGCAGATGACAGGCCTACCTTAGTCACTGGCACTTCACCCCCTGGTCCTCAACACGTGTACCCCCTCCGCATTTGTTTAGGTCCCGCCTGCGGCTCTCCTGCCCCCGACTAAGGTCAGTCTGCATGCAAGTCATGGAGCCTGGAGGTGCGCTTGGGCACAGCAACTCAGGGGTTGACAGCCAGTGCTCCAGGCTCCCACAGGCACCTTTCGCATGATGGGAGGCAAGCTAGTGGCAGGGAACAACCTGTGATCGGCCGGCTTTGACTCCCAAATCCAATCCTGTCCTGCCCTGGTGCAGGGCGTCTCAGCCTCAGCACTGTGGACATTTTGGGCCGGTTAGTCCTTTGTGGTTAGGACTGTCCTGGGCACGGGTGGGTGTCACTACCCAAGCATCACAACCAAAAATGTCTCCATACATTGTCAAATAGGAGGCAAAGTCAACCCCCACTTGAGAAGCTCTGAGATGCAGACAGCAGCATCTTCCCTCTTTGTCTCGTTCCCAAAATATTCTCACGAGGTTCTGGTGCAGAAAATAAAAATTCTAAGCTTCTAAATTGGAATCACCCCGTGGGGGGTGATTCACACATGGTGGTTGCACATGGACATCACCTTGCTGGCACCTAGAGACATTGAGTGTGCCCTCCCTGATTCAATCCGATCCTCTCCTCTCATGAAGAAAGAAAGTACAGCCCAGAGAGGTTAAGCAACCAGCCTGAAGGCCCACAGTGGGTTTGGTCATCCAACTCCCTGCCCAGGGCTCTTTCATGGCCCCACACCAAACCCAGATCCAGCCCACAGCAGCCAGGAGGCTAAAATCTGGGGGAGGCAGAAGTTCCCCTTTCGACAGGAACTGAAGACACAGACAGAGCCTCATTTTCCTGTTACGATGCTGGGAAAATGCACAAAGCAAAACGCTGTGAAAACATTGGCTGGGGCCAGGGCAGTGGAATGAGCAAATACCGCTTACCACGTGAGCTGGTTAATAAAAGGAAGAGCCCAAAATTGTTTGTTGCGATCATAAGGGTCATTTTTCCCCCTATAAAAAAGAGTAATTTTCGTTTACGGGGGCCCCGGGCAATTTTCCATCTAATTTTATGTTTTATAATGTCTGCAAAGCCACACAACCTTAGTAGGCTGTGGGGGCCATAGACATTTTATTTTCAAATTTTCAAGGTTATTGGTTCATCAAGAGCAAAGGGAGAATGTGGCTGGGTTTTCATGGTCCTGGTGAGGAAGGGGCGGGTGATCGTCTGGGTGGCTTGAAATGAATTTGCTATGAAGCCCTCAGCCCCCAGTTCAGCACCCTCCCTACCTCCAGCAGCACCCAGAGCACCAGGCCAGAAAGGTGGGGGCGGGGCCATCACCCCGGGTGAGGAGGCCAGGCCCCAGCCCTCCTCCGGTCCGGAGCGCCCCAGCCGCCCTGCACCGCTGACCTGTCCTGCAGGCCCACGGCCTGCCTGACTCTCCTGTAGGCTTTTGTATATGTTTCCCATTGAATCATCACGACGGCCTGTGTGGTGGGCACTGTTATCATGCCCTCGTGTCAGATGCGGAATGTAGGCTTGGAGAAGTTAGCGCCTGGCTCGAGGCCACCCGGGCAGGAGGCAGGAGGTCTGAACCTAACCACTCTGTCTACGCTGGGCAAAACGCTCCAACCACCACCATCACACAGCTTCAGTCGGCACCTGCTGTGGGCCCTGGGTTGTGCTCGGTGGGGTGGCATACAGATGGTGAAGGGGACAAGGTCCTTACCCTCGGCTCTCACTGGAGACTTGAGACAACACATGCAGGGCCTCAGTTACTGGAAGGTTATGCAGCTTCAATGAGATAACTCCATTGGGGAAAAAAAATTCTCGGGAGATGTGGCCCATGGCAGGGTCTCGACAACAGGGGGCTACTCCCTTCCAGCCTAGATAGCAAGGTGAAGGAGGGATTGCGGGCGTGAGACTAGAGACAGGGTGAGAAGAGGCAGAGTGAGGAGAACTAAGGCAGAGGGAGGGAGAAGCACAAGTTTAGTCGGGAGAACACAGAGTGAACATGACCGACCTCCGGCTGGGGCCTTCGGTGCATGAGGCATTCAGTTTTCCAACAGGGGCAGCAGGGACTGTTATTTCTGCTGTGCACATAAACCCTCTACTGCAGAAACTGTGATGCGGGTGTGTGCCACATCCCAGAAAGTGCCACGGCAGGGTCCCTAGCCAGCCTGGGGCGAACTGACCACTCCCAGCTGTGGGGACAGAACCATCTCTGTGATCGATAACACGGACTTGGGAGAAAGCAGAGCGGGACCACATTCAGTGAAAACGTTTTTGTTTCCCTTGATACCTATTCTTACAGAAATCGGGAATACCATGGACGCGTTCAGAGAAAATTAAAACCACCTGAATCTCAACCTATAGACACAGTTGCATACATTTCCAAATGTTCGTGCCAAATGGCATCCTAAATCTTATTACATTTTGCAAGTTTTTTTTTAACTCAGTCATGATAATGGACAACTTTCCATATCAGTTAATATCCTTTTTTCTTTTTTTAAGATGAGGAATGCAGTGGTATGATCAGTGACCATAGCTCACTGCAGCCTTGAACTCCTGCACTTAAGTGATCCTCCCACCTCAGCCTCTTGAGTGGCGCAAGTGTGCACCACCACTCCTGGCTCCAATATTCTCGTACAGCATTTGCAATGACAACAGGGTATTCCAAGGTATGGCCAGTGCAGAATGTTGTCTACCCACCCACCCATGCTGCAGCCCCCACCCCCGGTTTCTTTCTGGGTTTCATGTTTCAGTTACCTGAGGTCAGCCAAGGTCCAATAATATGTGAGTACAGTACAATAAGATACATTGAGAAAGAGACCACATTCACTTAACTTCATTGTAGTATATTGTTATAATTGTTCTATTGTATTATTAGTTATTGTTATTAATCTCTTATGGTGCCTAATTTATAAATTAAACTTTATCGTAGTTATGTATGTATAGGAAAAATCAGGTTATTCAGGGTTTGATTCTATTGGTGGTTTCAGGCATCCACTGGAGTCTTAGAACACATCTCCTGCAGAGAAAAGAATAAGTTGGACACAGGTTGCTTTGATATTTTGTGATGATTTATAAGGCTGAGTTGGACACCCTCACAAGTAAGGTGCATGTTTTCATTTGCAAGAACCCTTTCAACATAAGCAGCGTGGCAGGGAGGGCCAGAAAGACCTTGACTTCCAAGAAATCAGAACCATTCGCCATGTCCTGCATGGAGCAATGCCAGTACCTGTGGGTTTGAACCCCTCTTGGTCACTCGGTGCGTGGGCGACCGCTTGAGTCTCAGTTTCCTCATCTGTGAAGTGGGGGTGTCCATACTCTTCCCTCCACCAGTTTTGATTGAGCTTGATAATAGCTCATCTTGGGGTCTCTTTCCAGAGGTCCCTGCAGAAAACCTGACTGCCAGGCCCAGCCACCAACCAGTGGATCTCCTGGCAGAAGGAAAGAGGGATGAGAAGGACAGTATGGCAAGCCCTCAAGACCAGACAGGAAAGATAGAGGGTTTGGGAAAGGGAAAAGCAGTGGGCAGAAGGGTTGGTGGCATTGCCTTCTAGGGGTGGAAGGTGTGGAAATGCCTTGCTTATTACAAGAGGGGAAATGGAGGCTCCGACCACAAGGGCATAGGCAGGGTCTGGCTGGGGCTGTCGCCTGCACATTGCCCCTGCGCTGGGGCCGGCAGTTCCACTGCGCTGAGACGGCTGTTCTGTGTGTGCCCCACCCCAGCTGCCTGGAGGGCCCGGAGGACAAGGACCACACTGCGGTCACTTCTCTACCCCCCGAGTGCCTCGCACCGGGCCTGGCACAGAGTTGGCAACAGTGTATGAGCACGTGAGGGAATGAATGAATGAGCCAGTGATCCGGGAGAATCAAAGGCAGCTCAGTCAGGTGCACCGAGGCAGGCACAAGGAGACACCAGGGGCAGATATTTCCCCTTCTGGCCGTCAGAGACTGGGGGGAATTGGCGGGACATCGTCTCGGCTGCTCCTCTGCGGCTGATTCATTCTGTCTCCAACAAGTCACTGAACCTCTCTGCCATCCAGTTCCCTGGGGGCAAATGGGGACGATGAAAGGTGGTGCTGGGACTGATGAAGATGAGGAGTGTGGCATTTACCGTGTGTAACTGTGCCCAGCCAGGAGACGGTGAGGTGGACGCCAAGCACCTGGCGTCGATAGGAGAGTGATTAGTAGGAAACCCATGTGTTTTAAGGTACCGGGGTTTGTTTTAATCATGAATAGTAAGACACAAAGGAGTGGCTGTCGTGAGTGGGAAGTTTTTATCTCACAGATCTGCAGAAACAGGAGGCACGGCACACCCCGCAGGGCCGCACAGCAGCACCAGGGGTGGGCAGGAGGCAGAGGGGGCGGGGAATATGAGAGAGGCAGGGTAAGCCGGCTAAGGACCAGGTGGTTCGAATCACTGCAGCAGGCTCTGGGACGTAGGGCTGTCCCTCGTTATCCAGTGCCTTGTCCTGGAATGATTAGGGGAACAGTGGGGCTGTTCCCTCTCTATGACTGAGAGCCCCATAGAGGAGGCTGGGCTGTGGGCTCTGGAGTGGTTGGTCTACGCCTGAAAGGCGCACTTGCAGAACTGGTTTACTATCTCTAGAAACCGGCTAACCTGGGAAGGGCAGTCCTGCGAGGTCTACAAGGTCCCAGATGTCAAAGCATCAGAATATCGAAAATAAAAGACCATACTAATACACCATAGGGCCCAGTGCAAAAATAGGGCTCTGGCATCAGCTGAGTTGAAATCCCAGCCACATTGCTTACTAGCTGTGTGGTGTTTAGCAAGTCACTTAGCTGTTCTGCGTCTCTGTTCCATCAGCTGTTAAATAAGGATGACAGCAGCTACCGCTAGTGGCATGTTAAGAGTGGCTGTCCGGGCATCTGGACATGAAAGGGCATGAAAACATCACTGGCACAAGTCAGAAACCCATCTCCAGTTAGTGCAGGTCTGTGCACATGGTAGCTCACAGGGCTGGCAAAATGGGAGCTTGAGCGCTGGTCCTACTGATGTGGGCGCTGCCTGGAGTGAAAATTAAAACAGCCATTCCCCGGCTGACCGCCCCTGCTGTGTATTTTGGTGCCAGGCTTTGCAAGCTGCATCCACTTGGCTCCAGCCAGCGAGAGGGAATGTGAAGTCGCAAATCCCAGCCAGTTGAGATTCAGAAACAGAATGAGGTATTATGTAGGCTGCTTACCCCAGATGAGGGCTTTATTTTATTATCTACATTTTAGAACCTTTAATATGCCTCCCAAGTTGCTGTCTGGTTTGGAAAATCACCCATAATAAATGCACATAATAAATCTCTTATTTTGAACATAGAAAGGCATGCAATTTTTATTAATAAAAATAAGTTCCTCTCTGCACCCCACCAAATAAACATTTAGCAAATTTCTAAAGAGAATCTGTTGAAGAGATGCCAGCCAGTTGGCTGGCCAGAGCAACTAGCCTGTCTCAGTTTGGTCCTCCTGCTCACAGAGGGAATGGAAGGGTGTTCCAGAAGGTGCCAGCATCTGTTCTCTGCACAACTCTGAACTGAACCCAGGGGGTGGGAAGAGAGGCAATGCCCGGAGGGTGTAAGGTAGCAATGAGAAGTGACTGATTCCACCACCACACAGCAACATGGTGGAGATTAAGACTCACACAGGGCTGAGAAGGAAGAAAGAGAGAAGGAAGGATGGAAGGAAGGAAGGAGGGAGGGACAGAGGGAGGAGGGAAGGAAGGAAAGAGGAGAAGGAAGGAAGGGAGAAAATGAGATATATGACCCAATACAAACCCAATGTATCTTACAAAAAATTAAAAATGTATCCACACAGGCCGGGCGCGGTGGCTCACGCCTGTGATCCTAGCACTCTGGGAGGCCGAGGCGGGCGGATCGTCCTGAGCTCAGGAGTTCGAGACCAGCCTGAGCAAGAGCAAGACCCCGTCTCCACCAAAAATAGAAAGAAAACTAATTGGACAGCTAAAAATATATATAGAAAAAAATTAGCCGGGCATGGTGGCACATGCCTGTAGTCCCAGCTACTCGGGAGGCTGAGACAGTAGGATTGCTCGAGCCCAGGAGTTTGAGGTTGCTGTGAGCTAGGCTGACGCCACAGCACTCGCCCCAGGCAAGAGAGTGAGACTCTGTCTCAAAAAAAAAAAAAAAAAAAAATGTATCCACACAAACAGCAGCACGCATTTTGTAATAAAATGATACATGTCAAAACCGTAGAATGGTCGCCTGCGGGAAGAATGGGGGTGGGGCACAGAGCTGGAAGGGGAGAAATCAGTGGAAAGAAAGGCCTTCCCCAGCCTGGTGGAGATGAGATGTCAGGATATGAGGGTAGTATCACCCAACCCTCTGCATGTGAGGTCCAGTAAGAAAGAAAACAGAAAGAAAAAGTGGACACAGGTGCATGCACACACACAAGCAAATCCTACCCTAAAACTGGCCTTTTCTCAGATACTCCAATGAGCCACACTTGCTCCACGTCCAGCTTTAGGCATGCTGTTCCCTCTGCCTGAAATGCTATTCCCCACCCCTTCAACTGCTCAACTTTGCCTCATCTGTCAGATCTCTGTTCCCATTCCCAGGTCTTCCCTCACCTGCTCCACCTGGGCCAGACGGTCTCACCTGTCGGCTTGGGCTGCCATGACCAAATACCACAGACTGGGAGGCTTAAACAACAAAAGTTCCTTTTCTCACAGTTCCACAGGCTAGAAGTCCAAGTCAAAGGTGCAGCCGGGTTGGTTCCTGGTGAGGCCTCTCCTCCTGGCTGGCAGACGGCTGCCTTCTCACCGTGTCTGCAGGTGGCTGGTTCTGCCTGCGCATCACAGAGACGAGCGTTCTGGTGTCCCCTCCTCTTCTTGCAAGGACACCAGCCCCATCCGATTAGCACCCCAGCCTGATGACATCATTTAGCCTTAGCTACCTCCCATGGCAGTCACATTCTGAGTCATATTCTGGGGCTTGGGGCTCATGAATTTGGGGGTACAGCTCAGCCCATCCCACCCCTCCTGGCCCTGCTTGTTCCCTGCTAGAATTTCTCATGTGCACATGTGCATCTAAGCCCATCCTCTGGGCACAGAAGTCAGGACTTACTCACCTTCAACTGTCATCCTAACCTGCCCAAACTCCTTCCCCCTCCTCACCAAAAAAGCCACAGGCCCCCGTGACCTTCCAGTTGGCAAATGCAAAGGCCCCCCCAACCCCAGCCCGAGTCCCCGGGACCTCTCAGTCAGGCCCGCATTGCTCAGCGTCCCTGGCTCTGCCCCCTCCAGCGAACCAGCCCCCGCACTGTCACCCACCCACCCAGCGCTTGTCTTTGGTGTTCCTGTCTCAGCTCCCCGGGGGACGGTGCTCACTTTGTTGCTCAGGAACACTGGGATGAGTGCAGAGGCCAGGAGTGAGAGCTCAAGAGATCTGCAGGAGGCAGACCTGGACACAAGAAAGTGAGGGGGTGGGACACACGTGGGGGAGGCTGGCACCATGTCCGCTCATGACTCTGTTCCCACCAGGAAACAGATACCTAAACTGTGTAACTGAGAAGACTTGAACGCAAAGATTACTCCTCAAGGTGAGCAGGAGGTTTGGGTGAACAATGGGACTGCGCGGACCCCTCCTAGGCCTGAGAGGGAGCAAGGGAGTAGCCCTGGGAACAGAGCAGGAGCCTGGGACCGGGCAGCAGACAGGAGCTGGCTGGCTGCGGTGGAGGGCAGCAGCCAGTCTTCTGTCACCACACCTGCTACTGGTGTGTGTCGTTATTATTCAGGTATGATAAGACCAACAGACCAGGAGAGGACTGCCACCAAAAAGATCACTTGTCACTCACAGCTCCCAGAAGGAGGGGTGCACCATGCTAGGGAGGTCTCCTGGGAGCACCAGGGTCAGTCAGAAGACAGGGAGGGACCGTGGCCTTTGTTGTGTTTTCTGTGGGGGGAACAGACAAGGCAGCGTGGGCAGGCTCAAGATTGCCGGTTTAATCACTGCAGCCACTCTGGGGCACAGAGCTGTCCCTATTGTCTGGTGGCTGGCCCTGGGGTAATCAGGGCACGTGGCTGTGGCCAGAGTGTAAGAGCCCCGCAGAGGAGGTGGGCTGAGGGCAGGGCTCTGGGTTGGCTGGTTTGCACTTGCAAATCGCGCCCCTGAGCTCGCCCTTCACCAACCCCAGATTGGCCGGCCCTCGGAGGGGCAGTCCCTGCAGAGTGAGCAGGGCCTCAGGTCAAAGCCTCAGAACACGGGGATATAAGGCATGGTTCGTGCAGGCAAAGAGAGAGAGCCACCCTCGCTCTCCCAACACGCACATCTCCTGCTGGAAGGCAAGGGGCCCAGGGGGATGACTGGGGCCACGGGATCCCCCATCCCAAAGCAGGGCTGGAAGTGGCCCTGAAGAGGGGGGCAAGGATCCTTAGCTGCCACTAACCTGTGCTTGTGTGCAGCTGAGGTTCTTTACTCATTTTTCCCAATAAATGCTTGTCGAGTGGACGATGCAAACAGTCCAGGGAGCTCTGAGAGGGCTCGCTGAAGGAAGCACCTCCTGAGCTGGGTTTTGGGGGATGCGTGGGCGTTTTCCGGGGAATGCTAGACAAATGGAAGAGCCTAAGCAACATGCTGGAGATTAACACAGTATGTTTGGCAAGCTGCAAGCTTTTCAATAGTTCTGGATTGTGAAATTTCGGAGGGGGGTTTGGGGGGTGGCTGGCGCATACCAGATGCTCTGGGAGTATCTCTGTCCTCGGTGGTCATTTCATTCTCCTTTCTTGGCCTCGTCTACAAAGCCATGCATGCAGGGGTGGAAAGTGCTTCCAAGGGGGCTGGGCCAGAGTCCGTGGTTGGGAAATGGTGGTCACTGCCATACGACTAATGACAGCACCTAGCCTGCTTCCCAGGGCTTCAGGAGGTCTCAAACAGGACGACACATTAGGAGTTCTTTGCAAACCAAAAGGCCAACACAACCTCAGGCAGAAACAAGGACGTGGGGCTCAGGGAACTATCTTTTGTGGGTGTCAGGACAGGGAAGCCAGCCAAGGGGCCAGGCCCAATAGCTCTGGCACTCTGGGACAGGGACGATAGCTGGCCTGTTCATTGATCAAATGAACCAGTGGGATGAGGGACAATGCCAGGGTCCGTTTCCCATCTGTGATCAGCCTTGACTCCGAGCCCATACTCCACACCCAGTTTTCTGGAAAAGGGAAAAATAGCTCTCGGGGGCCAAATAATACAATACCCTTGGATGCCCCTGGCTGCATGAGACCGTCTGAGAGGGCTTTATCACTGTGCACAGCAAACAGCGGCTGCCAAAGTCAGACCTAACCCCTTCCCAGGAAATTCTTGGCTCTGCTTGTGAGCAGCCCGTCTGGTGGAATTAATTTCAGCCCATATGATGCTAACGCTGTGTGAACAGAGACATATAAAACAGTCCTCCCAAGGCTTTGCATGGCCATAAATACTGAACCACGCTTAACTTCTGCACGCTGCAAGGCTGCCCTTCTGCAGGAAAGCATAAAGCCATCCCTTGTGGGGCTGGAGCAGCAAGGGCTCCTGGTGCCCCCAGGCCTCACGAAGGGAGCTCATTCCCCCTTCCCAGCCTCCTTCATCTTTCTGCTTGGATTGTGGGTTTCCAGACAACCAGGCCCTAACCTGTATCAATGGGACAGCCAAGGGGTAGGGGATCTGCAAGTGCCGTGGAGCCAGGGGAGAACAGTGTCCTCACTTCCATGCCAACCACGGGGGAAAGGGACCCTTGGGGGTAGAGGCCCTGCATCCTAGAGTCACAGCGTTGTGGTCTGTCAATGCTGGAAAGAAACTTTGAAATCATCCAATTCAATCCTACAAGTGAAGAGATTTTAAAATGACACAGTCAAGGTCACACAACACGCTCCTGGAAGCACCTGGACCTTGACATCAGATGTGAGGGACAAGGTCAAAGATTTGGAGTCACATGTCCAGGTTAGAACCCAGGCTCTGCGAGTTCCTTGCTTTCTCACCTTAAGCAAGTTATTGCAACTCTGTGCTTTAGTTTCCTTGCTCATAAAATAGATGCACCGTGGGAATTCTGGGAGGCTGAGAGGAGATGGTGTCTATTCGGCATAGCCATGGTGCCCAGCAGAGGGCAAGCACCCCACAGTGGCAGCTATTGTCCGTATGGCTCCTGAGTAAAGGCGTACTTTAGTGTCAATCTTTTCCAAGCAGAGGCAAGGACTTAGGCATAAGTGGTCTGTTGGGGAAGATGATCCCAGTGAGCAGGAATAAGGGAGCGAGGTGAGGGAGGAGGAGAAAAGAAACTAACATGAGCCGTGTGATTGTTGGTTCAAGCTAGAACAAAATACCATAAACCAGGTGGCTTGTAAACCACAGAAATTTATTTCCCATGGTTATGAAGGCTGGTAAGTCCAAGACCAAGGCACCAGCAGGTTCAGTGTCTGGAGAAGCCCTGTGTCTGGTTCACATGTGAGGCCTGCTTGCTGCATCCTCGTGTGGTGGAAGGGGCAAGGCAGCTCTCTGGGGCCTCGTGTAACCCACTCATGACCGAACCATCTCCCGAAGACCCCAGCCTCTAATAATCATATTGGTGATTAGGTTTCAACACTTGGATTTTGGTGGGACACTAACACCAACACCACAAATGCTGCTGTGGGCTTTATGAGGAATGTTGTACAACTTCATCAAGGATATAAAAGAGACCTAAATAAATGAAGCAATAGAGCGTGTAAGCTACGGGCAGACCCCAAGTGGAATTATATTCAGTTAGGGTCTGATCAGGGAAGGGGAAGCCACTCTGGGAACTTCAGATAGGAAGAGGTGTGATGTAGCAATCAGAGGTTGTCACAGTCTTTGGAAAACCAAGGGAGCAAAGCC
>RJWJ010015834.1:0-35491 GCA_004363605.1 Indri indri
TGTGTCTCGGGGAGAGAAATGAACTGATGTGGGTCAGTGGATTTCTGCTCTGGCTGTACCAGGGGACCCATCACTATAGCAGTGTATTATTTTTTCTGTTAAGTTTCTTTCAGTTTGAGCTCAAGATCACTAGCATATCATCTTTTCCTCATCCCCCTGCTTGAAAATCTGTCTGCATTCTTATTACTCTTTGGATGAAGAGGAAAATTCTTGAACTCTCTCCAAGCCCTGCATGGGATGGCAGCTTCTTGCTCTCTGGCTGCCCTTTCACCCTGCTCCCTGCTGCTGTCTGTGCTCCCTAATTCCCACCCCACTGACGCTTTTTTTTTTTTTCAGTCCTTCATGCTTCTTCCATCTCCTTCTGCCTAAACCATTGTCTTTTCCCTCTCTGTTTGATCGGATATTCAAAATTATTTTCTAGCGCCTGCTATGCCTTGGGCACTGTTCTAAGCACTGGAGTCGCAACTAAAATGCAAGACATGTATGTAGGTGTTGGGGAAGGAAACAGGAAGAAATTCCAGCTTATGGTAACTGCCATGCAAGAATTAAAGTCGAGGGATCTAATGGAGAGAATCGGGGTGTAGGTGAGATGGGGTGGTTAGGGAAGACTTTCCAAAGGTGTGATATTTAAGCTGAGACCTGGATGATGAAAGGAGCCAGAGAGGCAGAAGTAACAGGAAGGAGTAGCCCAGGCAGAGGGAGCTACAAGCTCAAAGGCTATACATAAACATGGGCTGTTGGAAGAACTGAGAGCAGGATTCTGTGACTGGAGTAGAGTTAGGGATGGAGCTGCAGGTGGGAGTGGAAATAGTAACAGATGAAGTCAGGAGTTGCTCATGTCTGGTCTCCTAGGGCTGTGAGAGTTGAGTGGGAGGAATCTGGATTTTATCCTGATTGCTGCTGGAGGGATTTTAGAAGATGGAAATGATGTGAAATGAAGTGACCCTTTTGGATGGATCACTATGGCTGTTGAGTGAAGAATGAACCGTAGGTGGAAAGACTGAAATAGTCGATGATAGAGAGAGGACAGTGATGTCTTGGCTCTGGGTAGTGGTGGGAAAATGGTGAAAGGTGTTGGATTTGGCATACTGTGAGGGCGGAACGGGCGGTGTTAACTGGATCAACTGCTTTGGGGAGGGGGGAGTGAGGGAAAGAGGAGAATCAGGGATGATTCCTGAACTTTTGGCTTGGTCAGTTGGGTGGATGGTGGTACCACTTACTAAAATGGAAAGGCTGAGGGTGTCGGATGAGGGGGAGGACTGAGAAGTCTGCTTGGGACATGTCAACGTGAGTTTCCTGTATGCCCTCCGGGTGGACTCTCAGGTCTGGGCTTTTAAGGGGAGGAAGGGCTGGATATGTACATTTGGCAGAAAAGGCACCTGCGTGATGTTCAAAGCCGTGGGGAGATGTGCAAAGAGGGAGGAGAAGGGCGCCCGTCTGTCTGCTGCTCATCACTCATGTTCCCCCACGCCTCCTTCCTCACCAGCGGCTGCTCCACACCCCGGTTGGGTAAATCCCTGCTGTAAGCTCTCCCAGCCCTCGCAGACGTCTCCTTCATAGCTCTCCACACAACTGAAACCTGCGTTTATTTGTGCAGTTGATAATGCAATGATTGTGTGACTGGGCAATAGATCCCTGAGGGTAGAGACTGTTTCTGTTTTTGTTCATCACCTTAAGAAAGATCACCCAAAACTTGGAAATAAGGCAAAAAGGGTGATTGTGTTCTTGCCATGTTCTAGAGCATTGGGTAATAAGCCTGTTCATGGGTCAACTGGGACATGCTATTTGCCTTGATGAGGGCCCAGACTCTGTCAAGTGAGGTCTGGACTTGTAGAAAACTGATAATATGTAAATGATTTTTGGCCAGTAGAGAGAATTGACTGGTTTGGTATCCAATTTAGCAATCTTATTCCACCATTCTTTTTGTTAAACTCCCTCCCTCTACTTCTGTCTCTCTACACACACACACACACACACACACACACACACACACACACACACACTTATATATATTTGAATATATCTCTATATATTCAAATAATAAATGTATATATATTTTTATTAATAGCTTGTGTCTTTCTTTGAAACAGTGCTATCATCTTGATGGATCCCTTGCTAACGACTCAAATAGAACTTTGACATGTGCTTACTATGCATTTTCATGATAATTACTTTTTAGCATTTTGAAAATCGTGCACTGACAACCATTTGCGCAATCTCTCAGCACTTCACACAGTCCCTGACACGGAGTTTGTGCTCAATAGGTATTTGCTAAGTGAAAGAATAAATTGGCCTAGGACCCAGTGAACATAGCCAGGGTTTCTGAGACTGACGACAGTCTCTATTAAGTGTTCGGGAAAATATATGGCATCTAGGCTCTGCGTGATGGGACCCACGGAGGTCACTAGTCAAGCACACCTGCAATGTCTAGCACATCACAAGAGCGATCGTCTTTGACAAAGGAACAGTCTTCACAGGGGCTACTCAGCTTGGTACCAGAATCTTTTTTTGTTAAGGTACCTATTGCAAACAAGTGACCCAGGTGTGTAGTTAATCTGGGACTCTGTCTTAAAAACCACTAAATTATTAGTTAAGAATAATTTAACTCTCGATATGGAAGAAACAACATTCACTTTACTAAGCAGTTAACTTAAGGATAAATCAATAAGTATAATATTAAAAAATATTTAGTGTTCTAGCATTAATTTCTAGTCCCTCCTTATTTAGGAATTGGTGAGACTCTTACCTAGTTGTAGTTCAGGGAAAAGCCTCTGCCTTGGTCTATTCTTCTAGATTCTCTTTCTTCTCTCTCTTCTCCCCTTCCCTTCTCCCTTTCCTCTCTCACTTTTTTCAATTTTTGAATAGTCCATCCATCCTGTTGTTTGTCTTAATTATTGATCCATATGTTACCATTATTTCATTCTATCAGTGGCTTTTTACAAAATACAGGAAACTCTTTACCTGTGTGCGATTGCTAAAAGTACAGAGTTAAGTGTATCAATAGCATTTCTGTAGTTTCAGCTACTCATACGGATGCTAAAATTCTGAAATTCTAGAGGAAGGGTTCACCTTCAAGGTACTCAGCAAAATGCTAGCTGTAGCTGTTGCTTGTCTCCCCACCTTT
This sequence comes from Indri indri, assembly GCA_004363605.1. Lineage (NCBI taxonomy): Eukaryota > Metazoa > Chordata > Mammalia > Primates > Indriidae > Indri > Indri indri. The sequence continues at coordinate 3,125 of RJWJ010015834.1, forward strand.
TTTTTAACAACTGGAAGAGCTGCCTTCCATCTTCTTTTTTCGTTCATTACCTCTACCTATAATCCATAAGTCACTTCAGAAACAACATATCTCTTTTTGTATTGCCACTCTGCTGAACCTGGTCCCCATCTTGTCTTCTCTGTTCTGTGCTATAGAAAGCTGGAATTGTTGGTTACCACCATGGCTATTGTTGGGAGAGAGTGACATGCAGAATGAGTCCAGCTTGAAAACGTATCCGTCATTGCTTAGAAATGTGGACTCTTAAAGAAAATTCATTTTACATCCTTGCTAGCGACAGCAGTTAGGGACTTGCTGCTTAATCATCTATGCCCACGTGAAATGCCCTTAATCGTGGTCATTCATAATTGATGAATTCATAAATGATTGTGTTGGGAGTGTTTTGCATTTACCTTAGTATCCTTGGCTGTTTTGCCAGCTCTTTGATCTCTGTGCAGCTGAAACAGTACATGACATGTTTCTGAATGATACAGCATGAGGGCATGGATAAGAGGATGGTTGCCTAGAGAAGATGAGTTTATAAACTAGGTTTTAAATGAAGATGGTATAAGGAAGAATGCTGATGAAGAAGGAGGAGGAGGTACTTAAAAAAATTATAGCCTAGGCAAAGACACAGGATAGTATGTCTTCATTCTTCATTTATTCAGCAAATAGGTATTGACCATTTCCCACATGCTTGGCGTCTGTTCAAAGTAATGGGAATGGGGAACAATATCAATAAAGCACCATTCTAGGCAAATTTGTAGAGACAGAAAGCAGATTAGAGGTTACCAGGGGCTGAGGGGAGAGGGGAATAGGGAGTTATTGCTTAATGGTTACAGAGTTTTTGTTTGGGGTGATGAAAATGTTTTGGAAATAGATAGTGACTGGTGGTTGCCCAACATTGTGAACATAACTAATGTCATTGAATTGTTATTCAATGGATAAAATGACAAATTGTATTTATATATAATCACAATTTTAAGAAATTAATAATGTAATATACCGAAAACCATTAAATTGTACCAATAGGTGAATTGTAGGGTATGTGAATTATATCTCAATAAAGTTATTGAAAAATCAAGGCGCTTTTCTAACTTTATAGGAGTTCACTATCTAATGGAGAAAATTACTCTGTAAACAAAATACTGGTATTAGCTGGGTGTAGTGGCTCATTCCTGTAATCCCGGCACTCTGGGAGGCCAAGACAGGAGGATCACTTGAGACCCGGAGTTCAAGATCAGCCTGGGCAACATAATGAGACCCTATCTCTATAAAAAATAATAATAATAAAAATTAGCTGGGTGTTGTGGTGTGCTGAGGCAAGAGGATTGTCTGAGGCCAGGAGTTTGAGGTTGCAGTGAGCTATGATCACACCATTGCACTCTAGCCTGGGTGACAGAGTGAGACCTTGTCTCAAAAAACAAAAACAAAAAAGACAACCTCCCCCAAACCCTCTTAATTACAGGTATTAGCAAAAGGACAAAGGTATCAAAACTTGATGGTTAAGAAAATATTTAGGGAGTTGCATTGTTTCAGTTGAATCCCTTCTGTGTGTCACTAGCCCTATAACCTTGAACAACTTACTTATTATCTTTGAGCCCCACCTTCCTTAGCAATGAAATGAGTCTAATATTAGTACATACTTCATAGAGCTATTGTTATAATTCAATGATATAATCCATGTATATTTATGAAACATAGTAAGAATGTAGTGTATTTTAGATAAAGTTATGATAAGTAAAGTTTTAGTAAATATGCACTTAAAAGCTAAAAGCACTACATAGATAGAAACACAGATTTTATACATATTTACTGTGTGTTTGGAGGTGGGAGCTCCAAGGTAATATTAGTTCAATTAACACATAGTACCAATAATGATGTCATCAATTAATAATGATGTAGTTACTATTTCTCAAAATTAACTAACAAGTAGTCTGCCCAGAAAGAGGAAGAGAATAGTCTCACCAGTGTTGATTAAAGTATTTTTATTATAAGATAACTTAAATATCTACAAACATAAACTAAATATAAGCTCCTTATGCTTGTAACTCATATGTGACAGTATAGTGCACACCCATATATAAAATAAATGCCAAACTATAAATCACCTAATAAAGTTCAAATCAGAGGCATTAATTTAATGTGATGGATAATATTGTTTTGCTGACATCAAATTACTAATCTTGAAGTTAAGAGAGGAGAAATGAATTCTGTGTTTTATATTTTAATTGTTGACTCGGTTCTTTTGTATTTGAGCATGATGGGCTATAACATTAATCATCATTACACAGTTCACTGCTTTTCTGTTTCAAGAATATAATATTTTAAAATAACAATTATAGGCATTATAGTCCAAAAGAATGAATGACCTTTCTTCATGTGTATCTACCACTCTTAGCTCTGCTGAGTCAAGGCGGCTTCCATGGCGTGCCCCCCCCACAACGTGGGTAGAGCACTGACAGACACAGCACAGGGAGTTTTGCATTCAGGATATCTACGTCGCCTTCTGCTAGGTAATGTCTCAGTTCTTTTATCACTTTTCTATGTTTGCACAACTGTAAATCTTCATTTAAAAAGTGCTCTCTGGGGTCATTTGGCCTTCATTTAGTATTATTGTGATTATCATCACAAATGCAAGTGGCCCTGAAATTGTATGGGAGAACTCAGTCATCACACGGTCATCTAGAACATGCAGAATGTATTTGGATTACTTTTTAATGATGTGCTATCATTGAAATGAAGACACGATTTAAAAGTTCACACGGACGTTTCAGACCTCAGGGTACACTGTCACTGATAGTCATGTGTCTGCTGTTGCCAGTTTGTTACAGTGACACATATTATTGATGTTCCCATGCTCTTACTGTTTTTCCTCTCTTCCTAAGCTTCCTGGCTGACATCTGTGCATAGCCTTCCACATCATCATGTTACAATCCAAATCAAATGTGTAATTATACCTACGTCTATACCTCTGCCTATGTTTGAGGTAAGAAAACAATACCGTTGGGTGCCTTTTCAAAACTGTACTTTGTTTTAGTTTACATATCCTTCCTCACTAATGAGAAATTATGATAAGATAAATACAACTGAGCAACTGTAATTCACAATGGATACTGTCTTTAAAGTTCATGCTTACATTTCTGAAACACAGATTCCCAAATCTGAGATTATAATCCCTATCAGAGTATGTGGCCAGCAAACTCAAGTTAGAATGCTGATCCTTTCTTAGCCTCATCTTTATTTTCTGTAAATACAAGAGGATTGCACAAAGTAATCACTGACACTATGATTAGGTCAAATACTCTCCGATTATTGGGTTTTTTACCTGATTTAATTAATCTCTTCCATGGACTACAGAAATACCCCCACAGGACAATAAGATCCATGAGAGTGCATCTATTGCATCTATTTTTTTTTTCTTTGAAAGTAGTTTATTTGTTTCTTATCACAAAATACAGGGAAGGAGCAAGGACAATGCCTATAACTCCTTGGTTGCACATCTTCCCAGTTTGTGCATCTGTAAATACCCTTTGTACACCAAACTCATACTGTCCCCATAAATGTCTTTTCACATTCTAATAGCTGCAGAATGTAGTATATGACCAGGTGGGAAGTTAAAACAGATTTCAAGATTCTGTGATGCCCTTCATTCACAAGGCAGGCCTCCCCTCCAAGCAGTGTTCCAGCTCACTTTCCTAATATTGAAACTTAAGTAACTGGTTGTTCTTACTATCAATTTTCTAAAACTCTCTCATGAACAAGTAGGTCATAGACAAATCATGTCTGTACAACTCTCAGAATTGTTAAAGCAACCTCATAGGAAGGCAGTAACTAAGGCCCTTTCCTTGTCCCCAGCTTCCTAAGTCTCTGGCTGCCTGTGGCACCTGGATGTCTGTCCCTGGGTCCCCACATCCCGGGGCCATGATGGAGGAAGGACAGGCCAGCCCAGGCATGAGGAAGAAACTGGGCCCAGACCAGGAGCCCATGGGTCTTGAGGACTTTGTGTATTGTTAATATTCTTTTCCACATTCCTTTTGGCCCATTTCCATAGCCTCATGGCCTGTTTTTCCCTTGGGCAATGGATCTTGGCCTTCTCCTCCCTCTTCTCCTCCAAGGTGGCTGTCACTGGCTGGAATTTCCAGCCAACCTCCTGAGCCAGGTGTCCCAGGTAGGAAAACTTTCTCGTAGGCTTTAAGAAGTACAACCTTGAGGGCAGCAGGAACCGTTACCTGCTTTTTCTTGTCACAGGGCAGTGGGATCCCATCAAACACCTTGAGTTATTCTGGGGCAGCCTGGCCTCATTTGGTCTGGTGGGAAAGTATGTCCTGTACGGACAGCCGGAAGATGTGACCGGGGCCTAGCCATGGCAGGGGCCTCAGGAAGAGTTGGTGTTCATCTGCTTGTGGAGGAAGGCCAGGCGCTTTAACTTGTTTCTGTAGAAATTTCCAGAAATGTTGATGTCCTTGCAGCACATGAACACCACCTTCCTGCCCAGCAGTACCTGACTGGCCACGGCTCAGGAGATGGCATCCTCCACCAAGCACCAGGACCTGCCCCTTGGCCCTCTTTGGCAGACACCTGGGGATAAAAAAGACATTTCCTCCCTTCCTTAATTACTACCATTGTCTCTTAATTTTTTCTTTTACTTTTAAATATTTTAATTTGTGTAACTTTTTCTAGAAGTCTACAAAAAAATTTATCTTCTCTAAAAAACAAAAAAGTGCTATTGATTATGTTTGTTTTACGCTAATTATTAATATTCTTTTCCTCAAAATGTTCTATTAATCTACTGAATTTATACCTTATGATATTTGGATGTATTTAACCAAATTAATCCTTGAAATTATTAAACGTTGTACAATTAGCATTTCCCATTTCTTCCTCTTATTCTTATTTTTATTTGATCTATTGGCAAACATATTTCCTTCAGCTTACAGTTGAATGTTTGAAAGGTCAAATTCTTCCTTCTAGTTCCATTTGGAATTGTTTGTTTATCCTGTCATTTATAAGTTTAAAAAGTTAGTTGCCGAATTTTTTGATTCCTTAAAAAAAGCTTACAGGAAATTTAGGTGAGATGAAAAAGATGTAGAGATTTCTAAGCAACTAAAAGTTTTTTAATTTTACTTAATGTAAGAGTAATTTCTATACTTTCACTTAACTTGATACTCCAAAAATAATTTCAATTTAAGTCATGGCAATTTAAAAGTACTTACTCTATGCCAGGAGATGAGCTGGACTAGCTCAAGATCCTGGATAAGAGAGGTCCATAGCCATGTTTCCTCCTTGTAGGAGACTCTCTGTCTAGCTAGAGGAACAGACAAAGGACAGACAGTGATAGTGCAGTGTGTTCAGGGCCATGCTGGCCACATGAGCACCTTGCTACAGGAGTATGAAGGTGAGAAATGATGACATCTAACATTTCTAAAGCAGAGAATTTTATGATGACTTCCTAAAGTAAAGGACCTCCCCAGAATTTTAAGAATATGGAATGGGAAAAAATATTCACAAACTATACATCTGAAAAAGAACTAATATCCAGAAGCTACAAAGAACTCAAACAAATCAGCTAGAAGAAAACCAAATAACTTTGTTTAAAAATGGGCAGAAGAAATGACCAGAGTTTTCCGAATGAAGATAGATAAATGGCCAATAAACATGAAAAAATGCTCAACATCCCTAATCATCAGGGAAATACAAATTAAAACCACAGTAAGATACCACCTTACCCCGATCAGAATGGCCATTATTAAAACATCATAAAACAATAGATGTTGGCATGGGTGCAGTAAAAAAAGGAACGCTTATATACTGTTAGTAGGACTGTAAATTAGCACAACCTCTTTGGAGAACAGTATGGAGATTTCTCAAAGAACTAAAAGTAGACCTACCATTCTGTCCAGCAATCCCACTACTGAGTTTCTATCCAAAGAAAAGAAGTCATTATTACAAAAAGACACCTGCACCCAAATGTTTATTGCAGCACAATTCACAATTGCAAAGATAGGGAAACAACCTAAATGCCCATCAATTAATGAGTGGATAAATAAAACGTGGTACATGTACACCATGGAGTACTGCTCAGCCATAAAAAGGAATGAAATAATGTCTTTTGTGGCAACTTGGATGGAACTGGAGAACATTATTCTAAGTGAAGTATCTCAGGAATGGAAAAACAAGCACCGTGTGTTCTCACGAATAAGTGAGAGCTAAACAACTGGTACACACAGTCATAAAGTGGCGAAATGGAAACTAAGAAGAGGGGAAGATGGGAGGAGAGAGAGTGTTAAAAACTTACCTATCGGGTACAATGTACACTATTCTGGTGACAGGCACACTAAAGCCTGACTTCAGCATTATGTAATTTATCCATGACACAAAACACTTATGCCCCCTTAACATTTTGAAAAAAAGAAAAAAAGAAGTAGGTTACAACCAGTAAGAAAAGGATATTTTTCCCTATACCATCCTCATATTATTTTGGCTTTGAGGAATGTTTTCCTTCTAAGTATCCTACTTTTGGGAGGCAAGAGTGCCTTTGACTTTTCTCAATGCCTTTTTCACTCGGCCACGTTACTGAGTGTGAGCAAATTTCCTACTGGCTAGGGTATTGGTCATGGGGTATAGGATACTATTGTTACAAAGCTGTTTGCTTCCTTCTATATTTTTATTTTGTTTATTAATAGAATTTACCCAGCATTGTCCAAAGTGTGCTCCATGGTACACTAGGCCTGAAAGATGCTCTGGGGGAATAGAAAGGTCAAATATATTTGCAAATAGCTGTGTGTTATTCCATTCTTGGAGATTATAAGTCCATATCTATATTTATTGGTGTGGTAATAAAGCGAGGTTAAAAAATTGTACCACTGGGCACTAGATTTCCACTTAAAAAAAGTATTATATTTGTTCAGTAAAATACCTTCATAAGCCACAAGGAGAAGGTGGTGAGGCCCTGGGGACTTGGGTTAGCAAGGTACAAAGTCACATGAGAGACACCTAAATCACTGTGCATTGGAAATGCAAAGGAATTTTGGGGTGAAAGGGGAGTAGAGAAAAGAGTGTGGACAGGAGAAATAAGAAATGAATGTAATTGAATAACGTGGCGAATTTTAGTTATTTGCCCTGTTGCCATGTAATCCCCATTTATGATGGTCTGTTTCGCACCCCAAGGACTTGTATGAGAAGAACGTGACTGATTTCTTCATTTAGGTCAACACTAGACTGGAATTAAAGAACCAAGATTCAGGGAAAGTCGGAAGTCCGAGCCATTGGCAATCATGTGCATTTAAGCCTCATGGAGATCACAGGGAAGAAAACGGATTCTCCCTCACGGCAAAGAGAAGTTCATGGCAATCTTTTTGTAATCTTAAAATGCAGGGAGGCCTCAGCTTGGCATCTGAATTGTGTATATGTATAGACATATAGACAGGTATCTGGAAGTTTACTGAAATGTTAACAATTTTCCTTTTTGGGTGATGGACTCCCTGATGGCCTTTATCTTCTTCTTTATACTTTTCTGTATTCAAATTTTCTGCACTAAATATGTGTTATTTTTAATAATCAGTAATTAAGGAATCTATTTTTATTTCTAAAAATCATTCTCAAATTTTGTTTCACTCAGACAGGCTTTTGATAGATATTTGGCAACAGGGTACTTTTCAAGACTGTCTACTCCAAGATCACAAACCCCAGGAAGTGTCTGGAATGCAGCTATTTAAAGATGCCTGTTACAAATCCACATCTTAATAGTCTAGCTGGGATAAGGCTGATCTTTTTCAATAGAAATGGATAAGTCTGAGAAGTACAGGTAGCCATCCCATGGCTACTATGAGGTGGCCTAAGGGAGTGTCCTCAGTTAGGATCTCACAGCAATCAATACGCTGGTTTACGTTTTAAACATTCCTTAGTTTATTCCTGGCCTTCTCTTGTTTGGAAGAACCAGGCAACTGGTACCTCATCTAATTGCAACTTTTAAGGTCATTATCTTTTCTTGAAAATGTATTCATACGGTTTCAGTTTCATTTTTAACCACCTTGATTCCTGAAAATGCAGGCTTTTTCTGTTTGGTCCCTAGTTCCGCATCTCAGCTTTAGGTCATGAGCACAGGTCTACAAATTTAACCTCCATGCCACAGGTTAGGCTTGGACTATTATAGTTCTCTTAGCTCTGGTACATCACACACACCTTGGGCTCCTCCTGGGGCTTTGCTTCTGCCCATGTGGTTTATTTTCTCCTTAAGAGTCAGCACAGCATGGGGGTTAAGGGCGTGCAGCTGGGAGGCAGATAGTTGACTTCTACTTTGGCATGGCCACTTAATGACAATGTGATCTTGTGGAAGTGACTTGACCTTTCCAACTCTCAGTGACTCATCTATAATATGAGACTGAAAATACTTCCTTCCTCAGAGGTTGTTGTGAGAGTTAAATAGATAATGCATGAAAAATCCTTAGTACACCCTCTACCATATAGTGACTGTTGAATAAACATAAGTTGCTACTTTTTATATTAACTCAGTTTATATTTTCCTTCTACCTTCCACGTGTTTTTGTAGGGCTAATAACCCTACTACCGGATCTCCATGAGTTCCCACATCTTCCCTTCTTTTCAGCAGGATGCAGTAGGCAGAGTATGGACTTTGAAGTGAGATAGTCCTGGTGTAGGACTGTGGTTACACAACTCACTGTGGACTCCTGGCTGCTTGTGGTGCTCAATGTCCTTAAGCCAGTTTTCTCACCTATAATGTAGAGATAATTAAAGAGTTTGGTGAAGATTAATAGGTGTCCTCACCCCTCCCATACCAGTTAGCAGGGTGCTTTGCTCATAGTAAATCATCATTGAAAATAAGCACCCCTCTCTTTCCTTGTATGCGAATTTCTTAAATATTCCACCCCGGTCATCCAGACTTCCGTCTGGGATCAACACTGCCCTTCTCCCATTACTCCCTCCCCAGAAAAGCCATATCTTTAAATCTCATCCAAGGATACACTAGCAGAGAGGTTAAAAATCTGTATTTGATTCCTATTTTTCCCCACATTTGTGCTGGGTTACTTTAGGCAAGTTTTGACTTTTCTGACATTCTATTTTCTTCTTCTTAAAACAGAGATAATGACACTTACTTCAAAAGGTTGTTGTGGGGATCAACTTAAATTTACTTTACTCAGTATATTTTGAGCACCTGCTTAGTGCCGGGATTTCAATCATGAGCCAGCCTAATAGTGCAATTGTGTGGTGCCTAGGACAGCGTCTCGTATGCAGGGAGCTTCAACACGTCATGTCCATTACCATCATATCTGCATTTTGATACCTAAGCACAGAATAATTCAATTACATTTTAAATCCTCTGTCTCAATCAAAAGAAATAAATGCTTGACTTATCTTAGGACTTCTTGGGGGATATGTCTTCCCACAGAGGTATCCATCATCCCCATTGGCATCCAGCCACAGTAAAAAGCTGTAAGTCAGGTAAAAAGGTATTCAAGTAGTTCTGACATACAACGGAGGTTGTAAATCACCAGTGTAGCATCTCCTATAGTGTAGTTCATACCTGATTGGAGGAGAAGAGTAGCTCAGATAGTCCTAAAGAGCAAATGATATTTTTAAAATTAAGTGATTGAACAGTAGAATGGGTAAATGGTGGGGTATTCATACAATGGAATACTACACAGCAATGAAAAAGAATCTTGTTACATTTAACAAAGTGGAAATCTCACAAACATCATGTTGAGCAAACAAAGCCAGACACAAAAGAATACATACTGTATGATTTGATTTATATGATGACCAAGAGAAACAAAACTAATCTATGGCGATAGAAGTCAGAATAGGTTACCTCCAGGGATAGGTATTGCCTGAGAGGGTCATGAAGGAGGTGTGATAGATAGACAGACAGATAGATAGATAAATAGCTGTACATATATGTGCATATATATTGATATATATACACACAAACATATATGTAAAATTTTATCAAGGTGTATATTGAAGATGTGTGTACATTATTGAATGTAACATTTACATCAATAAAATGTAAATTAAAAAATTGTGTAATAAGTCCATATATACACCTGTGTGTGTGTGTGTCTATTTCTTCCCTCTGTCTTGTCCACTTGCCTTTCAGTTCACACCTGGTTGAGGCTGGTATTAAATTGAGTTTGTATTTTGCAAGTGTTTTTGGTTCTTCCCTTCGTTTCTCAAGCTTCATGGTTGTACTTAGGGAGGAGGTTGATCAACAGGTGGTGGGGAGAGTAGCTGAGCAAACACAAACGTAGTCTTGGACTTTGTACTGTCAATAGTTCTTAAAGTGGATCATCAGAACGTGGATAATTGTCCACTATAAGGGGCTGTTATGATTCCCTGCCCCCCCCCCCCGCCCCCGGTGTCGGCAGAGGAGTCTTGGGGCGCCTCCCACTGGCCCAGAATTAAATAGGATAAATGCAGTTATAAGATGCAGGTCTCTAGTCCCTCAAGTTATTACCCGAATGGATGATCATGGCTTAGATGTGTTGGGGGTGGGGCAGGAACACTGTCCTACATACAGCTTTTGGCACCTGCTGCCCTTTTCTTCAGGTTTGGTTGATGCCTGCGGGGTGAGGGATGGTGCTGGCCTAGTTCCCTGTCTTTCTGACTTGGCAGCGGGGACCAGCCATCGTTATGCCCGTGCAGAGCACGGCTTGCTCTCTGAAGTTTGAAAAAGAAGGTAATCGATAGTCGAAACACTCACTTTGTTATATGTGACCGTGCTTTGAGAATTCGCTTCCCAGCTGGGCCTGTGGCCATGGAGAGAAGAGGTGTGGGGCTGCCAGCGAGATCTAGAATGGATTTTTTTGTTTTTCTCTTAAAAGCAGACGAGAGAGAGAAAGAAATTGGGCTAGGACAAAAGAGAAAATGGAAACTGAGTGGAGCTGGGAAGGTGGGAAAGACAGAAACCAACCACGAAAGAATAGTTACTTGACAACCTCCAAATCATAATTAGGAGAAACTTCCTGGCCTCACATTTTCCACATAAACACTCAGGCGCTGGGCAAAGTTAATGGGTCCCTGACCGCTGCACAAGAGAGAGCCTCTGTCCAAACTCAGCAGCGATTGACGTCACAGACGGAGTGTCTCAGAGCAACGTGCTCCGCTCCCCTCGTTTATATGTTTGACCCTAACCTTTCCCAGATGTGCAACTGTTCTTCCTTCCAAAAAGGGACTTTCAACACCGGCCATTGTGTGCTCTCTGAATCCAGTCCTGCAGCAAAAACAAAAGTCCAAGTTCCCGAGTTTTGGAACTGGACTCGTGTGCCGGAGTATCTCTGGGCTGTTTGGTGTCCTCTCCGGAGGCTCGTATAATGGGCTTGCTGTCTTTGTGTGCTTGTTATCTCACGCCTCAAACTGCTCCTCAGCCTCTGGCTGGCCGTCTCTCTTTGTCTGGCCACAGAGAAGTGGGAGTATGACAAGGCAGATGCAGTTAGGACCCGGCTCCGGCCTACCCCTCCACTCCCGCCTGAACTCCCCGCCCTCCCTGGCTCCGGGCACACACATTATTTGTAGTTGTGCTAAGACTTGTCGGTGACTCACGGCCCTGTGGCTTTGCCTCCTCGGTTCAGGCTGCTGTCCTCTTCCCCTTTCCCCCTTTGATCTGATGGACACCAAGCGCTCATTCAGTTCTAAAGGCAGTGCGAGCTTCCTCTACTCCCAGAAGCCTTTTCTAATACCCTTCCCTGTTCCCTCCCAGTTCACAGTGCCTGTTCCCTCCACACCTGCCAGCCCTGCTTTGCAAGGACTCTTAACCTTACCCTCCGCATCACACACTGGTGTGTTTACTTCTCTCTCTGCTTTACGTTACAGTCAGTTGTTCATGTGTCTTTTTCTCTAACTAGATCCTGAGCCCCTTAAGAACAGGAACCAGCCGGGCGCGGTGGCTCACGCCTGTAATCCTAGCCCTCTGGGAGGCCGAGGCGGGCGGATCGTCCTGAGCTCAGGAGTTCGAGACCAGCCTGAGCAAGAGCGAGACCCCGTCTCTACCAAAAATAGAAAGAAATTAATTGGACAGCTAAAAATACATATAGAAAAAATTAGCCGGGCGTGGTGGCACATGCCTGTAGTCCCAGCTACTTGGGAGGCTGAGACAGTAGGATTGCTCGAGCCTGGGAGTTTGAGGTTGCTGTGAGCTAGGCTGACGCCATGGCACTCGCCCCAGGCAAGAGAGTGAAACTCTGTCTCAAAAAAAAAAAAAAAAAAAAAAGAACAGGAACCATATCATGCCCATCTTTGAACCTCTAGTACTTAAGTTGGTGTATAATAGGTATTGAATAAATTGGCCAAGGAAATGGGACAATGATGTGACAGAAGTTACGTACAGTATCTTGATGACTTTGCAAGAATGAGTATTAACAAAACAGTGAGGCACGTTGCCACTGCTCGAGAACAGCATAGGAAAATAAACATTAAATGTATATGATAGGGACAATCACTGCTGTTATTGCAGGTCCTTAACATACCCTGTTAACTTCCTAAGTGCTTCACAGATATTATCTCAGTTTCTTCTTACCACATCCCTTTTCCAAGTGGCATGGGGATTCTATTATCACTGTTTATATTATTTCAAGTTTCTAGACAACATGATTCTGTAGCCTGTGGTGGAGACATGTTCCAAGACCTCTCAACTCTTTGGAAAGCCCTAAGTGTACTATTTGTTACAAAGCTGCTAAACAAAGGATCATGGCTTCAAAATTCCCTTTGCGCTCATTACATGAAAATCAAATTTTCCTTCCTCTCTGCACCCAAAGTTACTAACTTTCCTTTCCCAAAACCTAAGACCTTTGATGTGAGGCCAGATCCATGGAGGGTTAGGTAGCAGGGGCCACCAGCTGGGCTTAATTAGTATGCCTTTCCCTGAAAGATAAGAATATGTACTTAAGAAAGAGCTGCCCATGTCTTGAAAAACCTACACTCCCCAGTAGGCTTCATTTGAGAGAAAGAAAATAGGAGTTGTAGCAAAATCCTCAAATAGGAGAGAAATAAAAAGCGGGTTGAGGAAGCATTCGCAACAATCTACTTTCCTACGATCTGACTTGGGTCTGTCTACCCACCGGATATCCTCCTTCTCCTCGTCCTCAAGGAATCTGACCTCAGTTGTACAGAGCTCAAAGAAAACAGAGGAGAGATGATGTTATGATATTGTTGTTTAAACACCCAGGAGGCAAATCTCCCTTTCTTGGTAGGATATAAGGATGATTTCAGGACTTATTGCAGCCAGAGTCCTGGAGGCCACAAGGAATCTGCTTGTTATCATTTCCATTAGTGGCATTAGGATGGTGAGAAAAGGGGAGGATGGAAGGGAGGGAAAGAGAAAAGTCCACTTATCTGACCATCCTCTGGGATCTGGTGATCTGACCATCACCAGGAATGGTGATGTCCTCCTATGGCGAAAACTTTCTGGCTTTCCACTGAAAGGAGACATCCACAGGGAGTTTGCAAATTGTTGCCTCTCTCTATGGGTAAGTAGACCTCCGTTTTAGCAGAGTTAAGGGCTAAGTAGATTAGCGAGTTGCTCAGGATTCATAATTATGTAAAATAATCTTCAAGTTATGTAATTCATGTTAAAACCAGTCCTTAAATGTTTTGTTGTTTCCATTTTTTCTATGCAGTCTCCTTAAGAACTGTGCTCACTGAAATAGGATAAAGTGGATTTCTAGTGTTATGGGGATTTTCCCAAGGAAGCTGTGAATTTATGAAGCTGGGAGTACTGTAGGAAATGAATATTTTGAATCAGAAGCAAAAGATGTGTGTTTTTCCAGAGTTTTGGTGGAGAGGGGTGTTACAGACGATTACATGCTCTCTTTTAATTTCAAACTCTTTGTTATTTTTCTTTAATATAATATTAATGTTGGACACAGAACTTTAGCCTATGAACATTTTAAAATCATGGGATAAGCCTTGAATTCATTTAACCCATTGTTAACGGATAATTCCAAGGAGATGAAGTCAAAAGAATGACGGGAAAAAGTAAAAATAATCCCCAGCCAAATCAGATAGAGGGACAGGAGGAGGAGGAGAGGGGACGGAACAAAATACAAAAGTAACACACCAAAAAGGAGAGAGGAAACCTGGGAAAGTGAAACTATCCAATTGCTTCCCCAGTCAGGAAATCATTGCTAAGTTAATTTAACGGGTACAGGGAAGAGTGAAGTCAACACACTGTGGTTCAGATGAGAGATTTAACTCTCACTTGCAAAAAACATTCCAGTGTAATGCTAGGGGGTGGGGAAGAATAATATACCTTAATATATATAGGGATTATGGTCCCCTGAATTACTGTACCTAACAAACCTGATGTGACTACTATACACACAGCATGGGCCAGGCATGTATAGGTATGAAGATGAATTGGTCACTTGACCTTCCATCAAAGTGGCCCTGAGTTGTCTGAAGGGGTATAAATCAATGAGATGGAAAGACAACCCAGAAAAAGTGAGTGTTGGCTGAGAATGGGTCCCACTCAGCTGAAGCTTCCAAACTGCATAACTGGCATTATGAACCATTTTTCTGTCCTGTCCTCCAGTGTGGTAGATGCTCACTCTTAGTCATTCTTTCTAGATAGCCTTTATCAGATTAAGGAAGTTCCCTTCTATTCTAGTTTGCTGAGGGTTTTAAAATTGTTAATATAATATTTTTAAATTGTACGATATCTTTTTTCATCTATGAAGATGATTATGATTTTATTTTTCTTTGTTCCCTTAATTTGGGGAATCACATTAACTTTTGTATGAACCCATCGTGTACAACCAGAATAAACACAACTTAGTTATTCTTTTTGTGTAATTGCAGGATTTGGTTTACTGATATTCTCTTTAGGATATTTGCATCTATATTGATGAGTAAGAAACTGGCCTGCAAATTTCCTTTTTTTTTTTTAAAGCCTGGTGCTTTAGCTTACTATCGAGATTCTACTGTCTTCAAGAAATGTGCTTAGAATTGTTTTCTTTTATTCTCTGAGTTCGTCTAATATGAGTTTAAATTCTTCCTTAAATGTTTGGGAAAAGTCACTAGTGAGGTTACCTGGGCCTAAAGTTTTTTTTTTTCATTTATTAATTAGGATTTAACTTCCTTAATGAGTGTAGGACATTTATAGTTTCTATGTCTTCTTGAATTTATTTTGAAAACTGTATCTTTGTATACCAGTTTGCATGGTATGAACGTATTTACTTAAGGGTTTGTCAATTTTACCTAAATTTTCAATTGCATTAGAATAACGTTGTTCATAATAGTTTTATATCTATGTGATCTGTGGTGATTTCCACTTTCACGTTTCTGATGTTGTTTTTCTTTAATCTTTCTAAAAAACTGGTCTAGAAGGGATTTATCAATCTTATTAGGGATTTTCAATGAATCGACTTATGGCTTTGTTGAAACTTTTATTGTGTTTGTTTTCTATTTCGTTCATTTCTATCCTTTTATAAATTATGTCCTTTAAAATGTTGAGGGGCTTTAATTTGCTTTTCTTAAAAGCTAACTTCTTGATATACGTGCTTAACTAATCGATTTTCAGCCTTTCTTCTTTTCTAATATATGCATATAAGGCTATGCATCTCCATCTAATATAGTCTTATCTTCATCACACAAATTTTGATATGTCATATTTTCATTAGTATCATTTCAAAATATTTTCTAATTTTTATTGTGATTTCTACTGTGATCCATTGACCATTTAGAAATTAATTGTTTAATTTCCAAACGTATGGAGATTTTGTTACATAGTTCTAATTTAAATCGGCTATGACCAGAGAATATACTGTAGATTATTACAATCCTTTGAAATTTTTTGAAACTTGCTCTATAAACTAATAGTCTATGGGAATTTTTGTCAAACTTGTAGGAAAACCGGAAAGATTAAATGGTTCTTTAAAAAATTTGGAGTAGTTCAAAATATGTAAATTAGGGCAGATTTGATAGTTGTGTTTTTAAATCATTTATATCCTTATGTTTATTTTTGACTGCTATCTCAATCAGTTAATGCAAAATGTGTGTTATAATCTCCCTGTATAATTTTGGATTTGTAGATATTACATATAAGTCCTGTCAATTTTGGCTTTATATATATCGAGGCTAAATTATTAGCTATATATTAAGAATTGGTATATCTTTTTGTTGAATTGAACCTTTTATCATTAAGAAATATCTTTCTTTATCTCTATTAGCTCTTCATACCTTTAAGTCTGATGAGGGTGATGTGTGTGTGTGTGTGTGTGTGTGTGTGTGTGTGTGTGTGTATGTGCATGTGTGTGTGTTTGAGGGTCTCACTCTGTCACCCAGGCTAGAATGCCATGGTGTCATAGCTCACAGCAATCTCAAACTCCTCTGCTCAAGTGATCCTCCTGCCTCGGCTTCCTGAGTAGCTGGGACTACAGGTGCCCACCACCACATCTGCTTAATTTTTCTATTTTTAGTAGAGATGGGGTGTCGCTCTTGCTCAGGCTGGTCTCGAACTCCTGAGCTCAAGCAATCCTCCTGCCTTGGCCTCCCAGAGCTCTAGAATTACAGGCGTGAGCCAGCGAGGGTGATGTTAATATGGCCACCCCAGCTTTCTTTTAGTTGGTAGTGCTTGTGTGGCATTTTCTCATTATTGTACTGTGAACATCAGCGTGGTATTACTTGTCTTTCTTATAGTAGCATATATTTGTACCTTTTGTTTATCTAGTCTGACAGTCTTTGTCTTTTAATTGGAATAGTACTAAGTTGTTGAATGTTTTTTACTATGAAAGGATATTGAATTTTGTCAAATGCTTTTTCTGCATCAATTTTATTTGATTTTGTGTTTTTTGTCCTTCTTTCTGTTAATGCGGTTCTTACATTGATTTTCATATGTTGAATCAATCTTGATTGATTTTTGTATGTCAAATCATCCTTGCATTTCAAGAATAAATACCACGTGATCATCATGTATAGTCCTTTTAATGTGCTGTTGAATTTGATTTGTAAGTATTTTATTGAGAGTTTTGCCTGAATATTCATCAGGGTATTGGTCTGTAGTTTTCTTTTAGTATTCTTGTCTGATTTTAGTATCAAGGGAACACTGGCCTGACAGATTGCCTTACAGAAGCATTCCCTCCTCTTCAATTTTTTTTTTTGAAAGAGAATTGTTGTTAGTTCTTTAAATGTTTGGCAGAATTCTCTAGTGAAACCTTATGGGCCTAGACTTTCCTTTGTTGGGAGGATTTGATTACTGATTTAATCTCCTTACTAGTTATAGATCTGTTCAGATTTTTTATTTCTTCATGGTTTACTCTTGGTGGATACACAGTTCCAGAAATTTATCCATTTCTTCTAGATTATGCAATTGTTGGTATGTACTTGTTCATAGTAGTCTCTCATGATCTTTTTTATTTCTATGATATCAATTGACATCCATTTTCCTGTCTCACTGCCTTCCTTTGTGTTTCATTGATTTTTTTCTGTAGTGAATGCTTTAATTTCTTTCTCATTTTCTTTTGTGCATCTTCTGCAGGTATTTTCTTGTGGTTATTATAGGGATTAGATAAGACATCGTCTTGTTATAACATTATATTTTAAACTAATAACAACTTAACTTCCATCAAATACAAAACTCTATTCCTTGACATTCCCCACCCCTTATTAATGTTATTGATGCCACAAATTACATTTTTAAATATTTTGTATCCATTAATATAGTCTTATAGTTATTTTTATGTGTTATCTTTTAGATTCTATACAGAGTTAAAAGTGATTTATACACCATCGTTACAATATTACGGAAGTCTATATTTGTTTATGTATGTCCTTTTACCAGAGGGCTTTATATTTTCATGTTTTTGTGTTGTTGTCTAGCAGTAGTGTCCTTTCATGTCAACTTGAAGGACTCTGTTTAGTGATTCTTATAAGGCAGGTCTAGTGGCGACGACTGCCCTGAGCTTTTGTTTACTGGGAAACTCTTTATTTCTCTTCATTTTGAAGGACAATTTTGCCAGCTATAGTATTCTGGGTTGGTAGCGAGATCTAGGGCTTCCTATTCTATCATCTTACTGATATCACTCTGTAGCTACTTTTTAAGACAATATCAAAATCTACCAAGGTATTTGATTATCATTACTTTATATAAATCTTGCACCATCTCCTGGAATTTTCTCTCCTCTAATTAAAGTACTTATATGCAAAACTGAATTGTTTAGGGCAGCCTGAAAGTTTGTATGGCTGAGAATATTTTTATCATCCACTCATACTTAAATGACAGTTGGGCTGAATATAAACTTCTTGGCTCTAAATATTTTTTTCCCAATACTTTGAAAATACTACCCTATTTTAAAAAATCCCTGTTTTTTATTGATTATTTCTAGTGTTGCTATTGAAACATCTAAAATTAATCTGATTTTTTTTCTAGGAGCTTTTATCATTTTCTCTTCATCTTTGATATTCTTACATTTTCTTATTAGCTGTCTAGTGTGAGGTTTTTCCTTCTATCTCCTCTTTGGGACTCTCTGGCCCTTTTGCTATGTTTGCTCCTCCTTCTCTTCATTCAGGAAAATTTATCTCTATTATTTCTTCAAATGTTTCCTCCTTCTCCATTATTGCTCCCTCTTTCTGTGATTTCTGTTATTCTGATGTTATTATTTCTAGTTGTATTCCTCTCTCTCCTTGCCTCTTAGATTTTCTTTTATGTTTCATATTTTCTTGCCTTTTTATTCTTCTCTTTGGGAAATTTTCTCAATCCAATTTTTCAAATTTCTAATCCATTCATTTGCTAATTTATGCTATTGATTTAATTTATATTCTTCATTTTAACTAATTTTTTAATATCTAACAGTTCCTGGTCCTTTTTATATTAGTACTTTCTTGTTTCAAGTTGCTAAATAACTTATATTATCTCTTTTGGTTCTATATTTCTGCTTTGGCATAATATGTAAAGTTATTTTCAGTTTAAATGGCTGTGCTTTTCAAATGTCTTTTTATTCTGCCTTGTGAGTTCATTTTCCCCTGGAGATATTGGTTACTTTCTCAGACAAAGGTAGAGCTGCAAGGGTTAAGCTGCAACATCCCTTATTAGCTCAGGTTAGGGAGCTAAGCCCTGTGGAGGAGAAGGCTAGGTGCAGAAAAACCAATTAGTCACTTCTGGCGCTTAGCTTAGGGCCTCTCTCTTTGCTCACATGAAAGTAGCATCCTTACATTTTATAAATTGATCAGCCCTGAGAGTTTGGAATGGGAGGAATGGGGAGTCTCTGCTCAAGGTTAGTTAGTCTCCACCTGTTGTTTTTAGTGCCTCACAGGTGCAGATCTTCTGCACTGCCATGTTTGTGTTACCTAGCACACCTGGACATAGCTGAGAACCACACGTACAAGGGCAGAAATTGTCCAAAGCAATAACAGAGGAGAGCAAGAGCAAAACACAAAGGATTCCTATCTCATTGTACCTTCCCAATGCATGTAGTCATTGCTCCTATTCAAAGTCACACCTTACTCATACACCAGTCCAAACCAGCATAACTCCATCTCTCCTGACAAGTTTCTTGGTATTTTTCCTGTGTAGTTCCTTGAAGGAAGGAGTGAGCCATCATATTGGTTCAGTGCCTCGGAGTATCTTGACTCTAATCTAATTTTTAATTTTTCCAAGAGTATGATCTTGGACAAGTTATTTCTTAGTTTTCTTATCCATAAAAATGGAACTAATACATAATGTCGATAGCAATATAAATATTAGAAATAATGTATAGTGGTTAGTGCTGTTATTAGAATAAAGTAGAAACTCAGGAAATCATAGCTGCTATTGTAATTATTGATATTGTTACTATTGTAACAGAGCCTGTCTTTCTATTCTGCAGTGGGATGTTCTGAATAATGGGGTGCAATGTTGCTGTGCTCATAATAGAAAAGGTTGTCTTACCTCTGTGGAAAGCAATATGGAGATACCTTAAAGAGATACAAGTAGAATTACCATTCGATCCAGCAATCCCATTACTGGGCATCTACCCAAAAGAGCAAATGATACTCTATAAGAAAGGCACCTGCACCCGAATGTTTATAGCAGCACAATTCACAATTGCAAAGATGTGGAAACGATCCAAGTGTCCATCAATACATGAGTGGATTAATAAAATGTGGTATATGTATACCATGGAGTACTATTCAGCTTTAAGAAACAATGGTGATATAGCACCTCTTGTATTCTCCTGGATAGAGTTGGAACGCATTCTACTAAGTGAGGTATCCCAAGAATGGAAAGACAAGCACCACATGTACTCACCATCTAATTGTTATTAACTGATCAACACATAAGTGCACATATAAGAATAACATCTATTGGATGTCGGGCGGGGGGGACGAGGGAGGAGGGGACGGGTATTTGCATACACAAAGAGTGCAATGCGCACCACCTGAAGGATGGACATATTTGAAACTCGGACTTGTGAGGGGGCAAGGGCAACATACGTAACCTAAACATCTGTACCCCCATAATATGCTGAAATAAAAAAAAAAAAAGAAAAGTTGTCTTTATTGTGTTTAGAATCACATCACTGAGATTATGTTTCCTTTTCGTTTTGGGGTTATTCATATGCATGAGTAACCAATCAGAGGATTTGGGGGTCTGGCTCCAAATAATGGAGATGTGGTTGATAGCAGTCTTCCGAGGGGAAGTAACTGACCCCTGCAACATGGTAAAGAACCAGAAGGAAGGGTATGGGTGACCATTGTGGAATGGCCGAATCCATAATCTAGCATTTACTTTCCTTCTTGTGTGTTGAAGTTCCATTCTGTTAGAGCCCAATGCCTTCAATAAAGTGCCATTACATATTACAGAGTGGTCTTGCTTCTGCTTGAGTAATTAAGGGATAGAAGCTGATCATGAGATATTAAGAGTCTTTACAAAAAGCCAGTCCGGTCTCAGACAGTGTCACTTGGATGACAAGGGACAGACAGGATGGACCTGTGGGACAGCCCAACATGCCCCAGAGATTCTCAGAAATACTTGGGGTGAGGAACCAGATAAAAGACTGGGCTTCCTATAGTAGCAGGGTAGGAAATAGAAAATTCTGATCTGGCATTGAACGGGGCAAGTGTGACTCACTGTAGGATGGAGAACCAGGACCTTTGCTTTGCATTGTTAGTTCCAAATGATAGAATTACCACACTCCAGCACTCCATGCCTGCTTGCAACAGAACAAATGTCTGCCGTCTCCTCTCTTGCTTGGAGGGCACCTGGAGGCAGAGTGCTCGACTTTGAGTCACTTGAGATTTGTCAGCTTTGGGTACTTGGCCACCACTTTGTCAGCAACATAGACTTCTGAAGTGGACCTGGCAACGTGATGGTCAGCTACACCCACTCTGGGGCCTCAGCAACATCTGTCCTCAATTTTCTCTTCTCAGGGCAGATATGAGGTGGGAAGCAAAGAAAACATGTTTGTTGATTTCTTAAACTCATACATATTTATTCTTGAAACATACACTTCTTTTCTCTCTCAGGGCTAATGAACCCTGCTTCCCCTTCGGTTTTCACATCTAAGATGATGTGGCTCATTTCTCATCCTCCTCCAAGAAATGGCCAATTGCTGGTGGGGTCAGGGGATTCCCAGAGGGTATACAATAGAAGCTGATGCTGTTTTTAAAATGCCAGAAAGTCTTCCATTATGCCCAAATATGGCCACAGGAGACATGTGTTCTTTAATTATTTTCTCCTGAGTTCAGTTCAATAATTACTCAGAGAAGTTTCTTGAAGTGAAGGATATCTGAGCAATTCATGGGGCCCTTGACGGCTTCCTGGGTCACCTCCATAAACTCCACCCTGCAGACCTCATGCATTCCATCAGGGCTGGACAAAGGCAAGCCTCCCTTCTTCGGGACAGGCCCTGTTTCCTTCTACCCTAAGTAGTTACTCTCACAGCCTTTGTTATGGACTCCTCAGATCTCTGTACATAGCAACCAGGCCATGAGGTGAGCTGATCTCTACCCATTAAACATGATGCCACCAAGCTGTTCCTGTCCATTACTGCCACTAAAATTACAGCTGTTGGTCAGCCCTCAGTGGAAAGAAGTAACTTCCTCCCTCCTCCTGCTTTTCAAAAATAACATGCTTTTCACTCTATCCCTACTAGAAAATGCACATGCCAACCCAGAGAGAGTTGAGCTGGGAATTTTTCAGGCAGGATTTCCCACCCCCCAGCAGGCTCAGAGTTTTGAACTTGAGTGAGGACGTGAACTTGCCAGGCTTTCAGGGACTCGGCTTGAGCCCCCACACTTCCCACCCTCCCACTACAGCTATCCCAGTGGTTTCGCTCTGAGATAAGAACCTTTTCACCCTTCAAAGAAGTAAAATCCATTAGGGAAAAAGAAAGATGCCACAAGTCACGGAGGAAAGAGGTGTATGTATGTGCCCATGTGTGCTCACGCATGTACACATGCATGGAGTTCTTATACGTGCATTGAATGGGCATACGTGAATTCTTGTGCACATGTGTGTCATGTGTATAGTGCGTTGACAATAAGAGAACTTCAACCCCTCTTCCTCTCATGTTCTTATTCACAGCCTGCTTTTCCTTACCCCAAGGTAACCTCTTATAATTTATTTGCTTTATTTTAACTATCTTTGTGTGCGCGCGCGCGCGTGTGTGTGTGTGTGCAGCAGGAAACTGACAAGAAATTTGGCAAAGAGGATTGTTTGTAGATGTGAACAGTTCCTCTTGGTTTGGTGGCAGTCTTTTTTCTGGAACCTAGTTACTGGGCTTTGTGTTGGGGGGAGAGCACTGTACCCTGTTGACTTCACAAACACAGCCTCCCTGCCCACCTGCCCGCCCTCGATGGGATGGCTGTGTGCTCCGCATGAGGAAGAGCGACCAAGGCAGCCTGCGAATCCTACCTAGAGAACGTAGGATAGTCAGTGGGAAGTGATTGTGGCTTCTGACTACTTTTTTTTTTTTTTAATTTTGTTGAACTCAAGTGTCTGTGTTTGTTTCAAAGCTTCCTCCATTGAACAATGTATCTTGGAAATATCTCTCAGATTTAATATCTCATGATTCTTCTTTGATGACCCATATGAAGCCAATTTCCATCTCCTGCACTGCACACATCGAGAAGTATAACATGAGATTTGGAGTCAGACTCAAATATTGAATCGGGTTGCTAGCCATAAAACCTTGAATGAGTTAATTAATTCTCAGTTACCTCATCTAGAAAAACGGGATAATAGTGATACCTACATAACAGGGTTATTTTACAGATTGGATGACACTAACCTTGTAAAGCTTTTAATGCAATACTCCTCATATAGTAAGGCTCTGTTAAATATTAATATGTTTATCTTCTCCTCCCTGCTTCCATCTATTATCTGTGCCAATTCTCCCATTCTTATCTTTTTCTCTTGCTTTTCTACAATATTGGTTTCCTGGGGCTGCCATAACAAAATACCACAAATTGAGTGGTTTAAAACAACAGAAATTTATTCCCTCAAAGTGCTGGAAGCTAGAACTTTGACGTCAAAGTGTCAGGCCATACTCCTGAAGGTTCTAGGGTGGAATCTTTCCTTGCGTCTTCCAGCTTCTGTCGGCTGCCTGCATTCCTTGGCTTGTGGCAGCATAATCCCAATCTCTGCCTACTTCTGTCTTCACATGGCCTTCTCCTCTGTCTCTGAGCCCTTTCCTCTCCTTGTAAAGACACGAGTCATTGGATTTAAGGCCCATCCTAAATCCAGTATGATATTATATCATCTTGAGATCCTTAGCTAATTACATCTGCAAAGACCCTAGTGCCAAATAGGGTCACATTCTGAGTTTCTGGGTGGATGTGAATTTTGGGAGGACATTGTACAACCCACTGTATCTACCAGCCCAAGCTCCTCTCTTTTTCCAAATCACCTCAAAATTTGTATCTGCTGGAGGATTCACTTCTTCTACTCTATGCATATTTTGCTCACTTTCCTCTATCCTCACGGCCATGACCTATAGCAATTTTCTCCTGTGTGACTCTACTACCCTGTGAATTGATCTTGCATTTCTTTGGTCTCACTCATACTCATTCTTCACAAGGCATCCAAGATGGTCTTTTAACAGTATAGACAGATCTGATCAAGGGTTCTTTCTCCTCTAAAACCTCTACAAAAGTTCCTGGTTGTCTGTAGAATAAAATTCAACACCTTAGCATTCAAGGCTCTTCAAAAGTTGGTCCCAAACTATTTCTCCAACCTAATACCCCATTGTGCTCTGCAGAAATTGCCCTCAGCTGTTCCAGCCCACACTTGACTAGGTCCAAGTAGGTCCAAGGGAGAACCTCACTATTGTATAGCCATGAGAGGCTTGTTCCCAGGTAGGGTCTTGGAGGCCAGGCCCAGTGAAGTGGAAGGTTTACTGAGAGCCTTGAAACAGACATTAACTCTGGTGTGGGGGTGAGGAGGGAAGTTGGAGGCTAGTTCTGGAGTACCTGGGTCAAACATCAGGCCTGAGGAGTGAGTTTGGTTCCACAAACACAGATGAGAGCTTTGGGAGCTGAAGAGATTAGGGACAGATTTGGAGGGGGAAGATGAGCTGGTGAAATAGTTGAGACTCTAGTCTTTGAACTGAATGATGAATCCATTCATATATTGGGGGCTGGCCAAGTGGCCTGGGCTGGGCTGGCTTCACAACACTGGGGAAGGGTGGAAAGTGCACTCTATGGTCAGTTTCCAGAGTTCTCTGTGGTCAGCAGGGAGGAACACATGGACCACAGAGCCTTGTGACCTAATCCTTGTGACTCTCACATCTCTTCTGTGTTTATTCTGTGGGAACCCAAGGCACAGACAACTTCAGGTCATAACTTGTGTTTGTAGCTGTTTGCCCTTGTGGTTTCTTAAACAGCTGGGCAGATGAAGAACTGAGCCCTCACTGTTTTTGAGAATGTCAGTGCTGACTCTTGCTCTGTTGCTCTTCTAGCTTCTGAGTTAGTTTGGACCCAGGCTGAGCATGAATCAAGAGGCAGACCTCCACTGCTTGAAGGAGCTTGACTTGATGGCCTCTAAGGATTTCCAGCTTGGACACTTTATGACTCTGAATCCAGCAAATAGCTGGATGAGTCTGCATTGTCTCTTCCTCCTGGATTCGGCTGATCTGCTTGATGCATGACTCTTGCTGGGTAGCTGACATGTTGTGATCCTTTGGCACAGGCTTCAGTGTAAGGGAGCAATGAAGGACTTAAGGTGCTTCAGGAGTGATTTATAAGGCTCCCAAGATATAACCACTTCTCAAAGCCATGCTATAATTTATTACTAAAACTTTCCTCCCTCCCTACCTTCCTTCCTTCCTTCCTTCCTTCTTCTTTCTCTCATTCTCTGTCTCTGTCTCTCTCTTTCTCTCCCTCTCTCCCCCCGACCCCCAACCCTCCTAGTAATGCTTTCAATGACCATAAGTCATTTCAGGAAATTACCAGACTCAGAGGGTTTCGGTGTTGAATTGGGCCTTGGAGATGACTAGGTCTAACATCTTCATTTAACAGAAGGGAAAACTGAGATGCAAGGCTATGAAATCCCCTACGTCCCCAGCGTCCCCAAGACACTGAGCATCAGGTTGACTGGTTTCTAATCCAGGGCTTTTCCCTCTGGTATCATAATCATGATCATTTAAATGATATAATTTCATCCTCCTGTTCCTGTCTTGATTGTTTTTTCCTTCTCTTCGCTTAAGACCAGGAACAAGACAATTTATCAGAACAGAGAGGAGCAAGGATTCAGAGGAGGCAGCTGCCCACCTGCAGCTCTCATCTTCTGGATTCCCTACTCCTCCTCCTCCTGAGCTAGATGGGAAAGAGATGAGGCTGAGTTCAGGAGAGGAGACAGGCCACAGGGCTTTCTTCCTCAAGATGGTTGCCCCAGGTTAAGGAAAGAACAGGCTGGGGAACCCCGGGATGGTGCTGGCTCTGAGATCTGAGGCCCTGAGGGAGAGGGCAGCACCAGCCTTAAAGAAGTCTGGGTCTCAGGTCCCTCCAAGGCCCAGCAGGAACTGGATCTGGATGAGGTCTTCCAGTTGAGGAATATACAAGTCTTTTACATCCAATAGATGAACTTCAACATTTTAAAATCAAGGTCCTGAGTGCTTCTTAAGTAGTCTCTGAGTATTTGAATCTCTCATTTTCCTTTTGTAAATTAGACAAAAATTTTCCATTGTATTTTCTAACTTTTTATTTATTTATTTTTGGTTAAATTGTTATCTACTCTTTACTCAATTCTCTTATTTATTTATTTTTGGTTTTAATTTAATTTTTTATATTTTAGTTTTTAATTGACACATAATAATTGTATATATTTTGGGATACAGTGTTATGTTTCAATACATGTATACATTGTGTAGAGCTCAAATCAGAGTGATTAGCATATCCATCACCCCAAACACTTGTCATTTCTTTGTGGTAAGAACATTCGAAGTTCTCTCTTCTAGCTATTTTGAAGTATAACACCAGAACTTAAATCAATTCTCTTATTTTTCAAAAATGTTTTTCAGTTGCTTCTCTTAGGAATTCCAAATATAAATCACATCATCTATAAATAGTAATCAATTTTCCTTGTCATTTTTTTTTAACTTCTAGGTTATTTTTCATGTCAGACTGCACTGGAAAGTAATTCCAGAAAGATTTTACATAAAGGTGGTGATAATGGCCTTCTCAGCTCTGTTTTTTCCTTTAATGGAAATATTTATAACAGTTTCCTATTAAACAGGTAGCATAGTTCAAGATTTTTCTTTTCATGTTAAAGAAAAATCCATTATGACTTTTCAGCATCTGTTGAAATGAGTGTATGCTTTTTGGCACTTTCACCTATTAATGTGGTGACTTGTAGGAACAATTTCTTAACGTTGAAGTGTCCTTGGATTTCTAAACAAGCCTCGGATAGTCCTGATATATTATTGCACAATCCACTGCCAAATTATCTTTGTAATATTTGTTTTATAACTTTTGCATTGATATACTGATGTATATTGGGCTTTCAATGCTATCTTTGTCCAATATTTATTTTATTATGATGATGATTATCTAATAATACTCTGGAAACTTTACTTCTCACTGTGTATTCCAGAATCGTTTAAAAGCACAGATGCTCTTTGACAAGTTTCACAATTGGTCTGTTTATTTTTTTTCTTTCTTGAGTCAATTTTGGCAGTTTCTATTTTCCATGAAAAGAGGCCATTTCTTCCAGGTTTTAAAGTGTGTGTTGCATAGAACTTTGAAGATATTTCATGTAATTATTTTCATTTCTTCTTTCTCTATGGCTATTTTTCTATTATTATTCCTTTTTGTTTTTTCTCTTGATTAGTTTAGGTAGTGATTTACTTATTGTTTATTTTACTTACTATTCTTTTTCAAAGAACCAGATTATACATGTATCACATCTATTCTTTTTGGTTTTATAATTAATTAATTTCTGCTTTTACTTTTATTGATTCCTATTTTCACTTTGCTTAGGCTTTTTTCAATTATTCTTCTTCTTTGGGTCAAATGCTTAATTAACTAATATATTTATTCATATATTTAGTCATTACTTTTGTTCCAAATATAGCCTCATCTATATCATATAGGTTTTTTTCTGTTTTTTTCATATTTGTATTTTAAAAATTTATCTAAGTTACGCATTCATATTATTTTACAGTGGTTCCCAACATTTTGGCAACAGGGACTGGTCTCATGGAAGACAATTTTTCTACAACTGGTTGGGGGATGGTGAGTGATAGGGAGCAGCTGTAAATACAGGTGAAACTTCATGGGCTTGCCTGCCGCTAACTTCTTGCTGACTGGCCCAGTTCCTAACAGGTCAAAGATGGGTACTGGTCTGTGGCCCAGAGGTTGCAGACTGCAGATTTATGGGGTCAAATTGTTACATAAGGCTTTGTTATTGACCCAGGAACTCCCTAGTCCTGGCGTGTAGTTGGAGGCAGATGTGGAAATAGACAATATGATCAACTTTAATAATTTATATTGTACCTTATATCTCTACCTTCATCCATTATTGACACTTGATTTGCCATATGCCATGGAGTTGCCCCAGGCAACACTAGAAGTTTCTCAGTGGATCCCTGTAGGTGGAGGGAGCTCCATTCCTGCCTCAATCGGTACAAGCGCTTTTATTTCTTTTGTATATAGTATTTCGTTTGAAGATTTCATATGAAGACAAGTTTCAACTGCTGCTAATGTTAAAACTCATCAAACTTACCTACATGCACAGTGCTTATGTGGAAATCTAGTGGTAAAAGCCCAACATACTATTTTGACTCCAAAAAACCATTGATGACAAGACACATAATTATTTAATGTGACACTAAGGAAGAAAAGATAGCCTATTAAATTATAATATGCCATAGATTTTAGGAGGCATATCAATATCAGAGATGTTAAAATGTGAAAAAAAAGTCTATCTTAATGCAGAATAAATAAGGCATATACTTGTTAGGTGTGAATTGGAATTAACATCTTAGATTTGTTTGACAGTTTTGTGACTCTGTTCAAAAGGTAAGTGACCAGTGAAGTATAAATTGAGGGGAAACTCTCAGAGAAGATTATTTGCTAACTGGGCATCTGAGTCCAGCTGGGAAAGTGACATTTCAGACTTTACTCCTCAATGTTCTTGTTTCAGATGATCCAGATGCCACTGGCTTTGCTCAGTGTTTTTGGCAAGATGGCACAACCCTGAGCTGGAGTCTGCTGCTCAGTTGGGAAGGGGAGATGCCTTGGGTCAGGGTTTGGAAATGTCTTCTTGGACAAGTTTACGCTGCGCTCTCAGATGAGCTCCTGCTGTTTCTCCCACCCAGCCTGTACCATAAG
This sequence comes from Indri indri, assembly GCA_004363605.1. Classification (NCBI taxonomy): domain Eukaryota; kingdom Metazoa; phylum Chordata; class Mammalia; order Primates; family Indriidae; genus Indri; species Indri indri. The sequence continues at coordinate 31,880 of RJWJ010015834.1, forward strand.
TGTCACAGCTGGACCCTCTTCTGCAGTGATCCCACAGTCTGGAGGGCCATGGCGTCACCAGACTCCTCATCACTCTTGGCATACATCTGCTTCTTTCTTGACAGTCCTCCAGAGCTTCTCAAATTTTTCCATACAGTGGCTCTGATGGTCCCAGAGGTGTGTGCAGAACTTAGAAGCCTGGGAGTCCAGCCCAAAGAAGTCAGCCCTAAATCTGAAAGATGTTTATGTCTCCCTTTGTCCTTGAAATTTTACAAATTATGTATTAATATTTAAGTTTATGGTTTTTGAGTACAGATACAGTATTTTCCCCAAAATCTTTAAGTCAAATGGTCCCAGGAAAATGTACCATAAGTATTATTGTTGCTTTGTGTAACCTACACACCACTTAATCCTCCACTTGGAGAAGCAAGATAAAGGACTCAGGAGAATCTGAGTTCAAATCCTGGCTTTGTCACTTAGGAATTATGTGATCTTGGAAAGTTAGTTAAATTCCCCAATTTTCAGTTTCTTCATCTGCAATTGGGAGATTAAAAACACCACATTCACATGACTATGCAAAGACAAAATAGCATATTAGGATTGTCACAGTCCTGGGGATGTGCTAAGTGCTCAACAAATTACTTTTCTTCCACTCTGTTTCCGCATTTTCTAAAGAAATTACTTTCTCCACCTTCTGTCCCCAGCCTCAGGCCTAGAGAAAGAGGACCAGATGGGTGCAGGCCCCATGTAGTAATAGTTCATCCTCCTGGCTCTGCCAAGCCTGCATTTCAAAGCACCCTAAAAAGACAGCTGTTTCAATTTATCTTAAAAATCCCCAGACAAGCAAACTGCCATCATTTGGCAATTCATTTCAGCCTGCTAAATTTGTTCTTTTGTCAATTTATCTATTCACAAGAAACATACATTGAACCTATATGATTCCAGGCACTGTGCTGAGGAGTCTCAGAAATACGATATCAAAAGATATTTGACCTAATCCCCCTCCTTAAGAGACTCATAATATCCACAGACTATTTTAGATTCTATAGGCTAGGTGTCTTCCAGGATTTGGGAGGAGATGGGTGGCACAGAAAGAGTGTTCGAAATGCTTCCCAAAGGAGGAGACATCTGACCTAAGACCTGACAAGCAAAGATAAGGTGAGAAAGAGTTTTGAAATTTCATTTCAAGAAAAATTTCAGAGGTATAGAGCATGATTGAAGAAAGTGAAAGTTGTTAAATAAGATCACAGCAACAACAAAAATAAATAAATGGGAACTGATAAAATTAAAAAATTTCTGCACAGCCAAGGAAACTATCACAAGAGCAAACAGACAGCCTACAGAATGGGAGAAAATATTCTCATGCTACACACCTGATAAAGGGCTGATAACTAAAATCTATACAGAATTCAGGAAAATCAGCAAGAAAAAATCAAGCAACCGATTAAAAAGTGGGCAAAGGACATGAACAGAAACTTTTCAAAAGAAGACAGACTAATGGCCAACAAACATATGAAAAAATGCTCAACATCTCTAATCATCAGGGAAATGCAAATCAAAACCACAATGAAATATCACTTAACTCCAGTGAGAATGGCTTTTATCAAAAAGTCCCAAAACAATAAATGTTGGCATGGATGTGGAGAGATAGGAACACTCATACACTGCTGGTGGGACTGCAAACTAGTGCAACCTCTGTGGAAAGCAATATGGAGATACCTCAAAGAGATACAAGTAGATCTACCATTTGATCCAGCAATCCCACTACTGGGCATCTACCCAAAAGATCAAATGATACTCTATAAGAAAGACACCTGCACTTGAATGTTTATAGCAGCACAATTCACAATTGCAAAGATGTGGAAACAACCCAAGTGCCCATCAATACATGAGTGGATTAATAAAATGTGGTATATGTATATCATGGAATTCTACTTAGCCACAAGAAACAATGGTGATATAGCACCTCTTGTATTATCCTGGATAGAGCTGGAGCCCATTCTACTAAGTGAAGTATCCCAAGAATGGAAAAACAAGCACCACATGTACTCGCCATCAAATTGGTATTAATTGATCAACACTTAAGTGCACACATAGTAGTAGCACTCATCAGGTGTTGGGTAGGTGGGAGGAGAGGAGGGGATGGGTATATTCATACCTAATGGATGTGGTGTGCACCATCTGGGGGTCGGACACGCTTGAAGCTCTGATTCGGGCGGGGCAAAGGCAATGTACATAACCTAAACATTTGCATTCCGTAATATGCTGAAATAAAGAAAAAGATTTAGCAGAGATATCATGAGAAATGGTGAAGGGAATGAGGCAGTGGACCATAAACATACTGTCCAGATTTACCCATGTGAAAAATGAAATGAATAAATCTGAAGGCAAAGAAAACATGTTACTATAGTAATCTAGGTAAACTATGTGGAAAGTCCAAGGTAATGGCCGGGCTAAATGAGAAAAGCCAGGTTTTAGAATCTTGAAGGAGGTAAAACGTTCAAAATAGCAATGTACGTATTACTGGGTTACATAGAATCTGTCTTCCTAATTCTTAATTTCTATTTCCCATACAGTGTTAGGGCAGATGACATTACATCATTTTAGAGTGGTTGCTAAAAGAGGAGGCAATAGAAACATCGGTTGGCAAATGTGATATTTTAAATTTGACAAAGACAAAATAACAACAATGACACTTGTTTTTTTGGCATGTAAAGAATAAACTGTCTATTGTTGAGTTAAATGATAAAAAATTGATATATTCCAATCATTTTATTTTTCAATTGTTTGTTCTTTCATTTGTTCATTCATTCTATGAAGTCAATATGATATCTTCAGGTTGATGGGAGAAATATGCATAATAATAACGTGTGTTAAAGTCCATTATATAGCCTGAGCAAGAGTGAGACCCCATCTCTACAAAAAATAGAAAAAATTATCCAGGTGTGGTAGTCCCAGCTACTCAAGAGGCTGAGGTAGGAGGGTCACTTGAGCCCAGGAGTTTGAAGTTGCAGTGAGCTATGACGATGCCACTGCACTCCAGCCCAGGTGACAGAGTGAGACCCTGTCTCAAAAAAAAAAGTACATTATAAAATATGGGGTGCTTTTATATACATTTGTTCATTTTGGCCTTATGAGGCCATTTGCCCTCAATTTACAGGCAAGAGAACTGAGGCACAGATTTGCTTGAGGACATCCAATAACTATGCCAGGAATTGGTCTGGCTTAGATATTCGTTAAATTTTGATGCCATGCTGGCTCCCTGGAATGTGCCAATAGTGAGATCAAGATTTCTTCTCCTTCTGGGGAGCTGTCAGGCACTCTGGGCTCTAGCAGGAACCTGAAGGAGGAGATGAGAATATGTCTTGGTGCACGTTAACTTTCTCCCTGACCTCCTCTAGACAAATCACTTGGCATGGTAGTGGAGGGGTGGGGGTTTATTTAGTTTCCCTGGATGTTTCTTTAAGGACATTAAGAGGAACCAGCCAATACTAATCTCAAACAGGATATCCTTTAGGGAAAACACTCCACACTAAATACAAACAAGAGATTTCAAACTGAGGAATTGCAGACACTGAAGATCCCTTTAATTTAGTTCTTGTAGGGTGTGTGTGTGTGTGTGTGTGTGTGTGT
>RJWJ010015835.1:0-35675 GCA_004363605.1 Indri indri
TGAAAATTAACTGCCTTTCCTCTTTTTCTTCCTTAAAAAAATCAATACTATCTGATTTTGTTTCTGCACTACAGGCAAATGTAAATGTTGACTGCCCGAGTGGCTGATTCCTCCTACCACAACTCCCTAAACTAGTGCAAAGGCATCTCCCTACCCATGGCCTTGTTTCTACTGGCATGAATCTCACACACTCACGTCACTGACAGCCATATCCAGGGACTTGTGGTCAAAATGGAGTCTCGTGTGTTGTTTTCTTCTGATGATTCTACTTGATATTACTCTGGCTTTTTTCCCCTCAAAGCGTGTGACTGGAAGTCTCTTTAACAGTTGAAATAGTGGTCATGTTTGCATGCTGGAGAGACAGAGTATTCAGCAAGATCTGTCATTTGTAGGCCACTGTGACTAATCCCTGTTCCCTCCTTTCCTGCTCCAATATGTTCTTTCTGGTCAATGTTAACCTTCTTCCATTACTACAAAGAAAATGAAAGTGAACACTTTCCTCAACATTAATTGATTGTAGGCCCAGAATGGATTCTTCTTCTTTGTGGTCTTTGATGACAGATATCTGAGTTGCATATGATTTGTACCTAATCTTTGTGATAAGCACAGGAAGGGCATTCTTATCAATTGTTTCCTGTAAGAAACGGGGATTCGGTAGCCTTGCTCGGGCTCTTTTGAAAGGGAATTGGAAAGGCACTCAGAGGGAATGGATTTCAGGTAGAAGTATCAGGTTCGCCAGGGCTTCCACCTGAGCCCCACAGTTTGAGCCACCTGATGCTCACTTGTATACTTAGTACTGGTGCACTGCCCCAGACCAATTTCGACTGAGGCAGCAGGTGTTGAAAGCAGCTCTCTCTGCTATGATAGGTCTTGCTTAGCCCTAACTCAGTTTTTCGATTTGATTTGCTGGGCTCTTGCTTTGTCTCCATGTAAGAAATGAGTTATGATAACCTTTGCGGAGACCTTGACTATTTTTTTCCCAATAGAGGTATTTTTGAACTGTGCATTCAAATTAAATTATTATAAGTATTTAATATAAGCAGAATATAATTTAAACATTAAAATATCCGTATGAGAAGTGGTTATTTAAAGAAAACTCATAATTATTGTTTTCGTAATTCAAATAATTAATTCTTATTTTATTTAATTCGAAAGTCGTGTTTCCACATAACAAACTTCTCTGTTGCACTACGTCTTTATTTCTGTATGTTAGCTGTGATCAATCAGTCAGGTGATAAAATGGATTAAGCATTACAAATAAAAGAGCCCTAATCCCTGGAATACTCTAATTTAGATGTAGAAATATAAGTTTCATGCCCAGTCTACAATGAATGCCTATTTTAGAGTAGTGAGGATATATATACATAAAATATTTTTTCTTTCTTTTCCAGACACGTCTTGTCTCAGGTGTTTGGAGACCAGCAGAGGGCGCAACATACACAGGTTAGGGTCTGTAAATCCTTAACCACCGATCCCTTCTCTCAACCCAATCACAGGCGCTTGCACCACCACCACCAAGATTCAACCCAGCCTGAGTCAAGTGAAAAGAAAGAAATCTGTGCTTACTTCTTTGTACCTGTCACAGCAGAAGTTAACCTTTATCTGGAGACTAAATTTACACCAATGATCTAAGTTTTTCCATAATTGTTCTGATATAAATATAGCCTTAAGACAGAATTTCTTACGTATTCAAGGAAGATAGGGGGACTCCTTTGTACTTTGTTTCAACTATCAACGGTGAGTGAAAATTCAAATTACATTTTGCTCAAACCATTATTTTCCTATCATACATAAATTCTCACATATATGAAGTAAAATTTAATTCTCACATTTCTGACATTATGTCATTAAAAATGTATCTTTTCAGAACTTTATTACTTCTAACAAAATTCAGAAGGCTTTTTATAGATCCCCTGTGCTCTCTTTTTTCAACAGTAGTCGATTTTGTAACTTTCTTTATGTTTTTGTTTGTTCGCGTCAAGAAGGCACTAGGGCAAACTCACAGGTGTTATTTCATGTGAGAAAGATTTATTTTCACAAATGTTGTTCCTTGCAGAAAAATTCTTGGCTGAAAAAAAATTGCATGATATTGGAGAAAATTGAGACAAGAATACCAGATATGGACCTGATGGAGGTTACCATGCAGAATCCTTCTAAAAATGAGGGTGAGTCTCCCTCTTTTTCTCAGCCCCAGGAGTGAGAGTCTCCCAAGAGAACACTGAAGGAAGAGGAGAATAAGAAAGTGGGGGAAAAATGTATCTGAGAGGAAGAAAATCACACATTAATTAATTCTCATCAATTCTGTCTTTCGTACGCATAACCACTCTGCTTACCTAGTGGTCCTACTACCATCACTGAAACAGGAATGCAAAGGTTCCTAGTCATATCCAGCAGGAAAATGGTCCTCCTCCTCCCTCTCCCCACTCCAGGTCTCCCTCTGTTCCACACGGATGAAATGGTGAGAAGAAAGACCAGCCTTTTCTGAATCCCCTTCTCTAACAAAACACACATCTGCACTTTTCTCTTCAAGATTCCTATTGAATAAAATAAATTTGCAGTGTCATTAATTGCCATACCATATGCTGTCCCTATTAAATGGGATAGATATTATGAAATGGCTGATACCCAGTCATTTTTTACCTATAGCAACGTCCTATGGAACCACTTTCCTGTGAAGTCACTGGTTGTCAGATTTTATAAGCAGTTTATAGGATTAAACACAAACCACTACTCTACATAAACAAATCTCAAGGAAAATGATTTGACCAATTTACTTTATCCCTGTTTTGTCAGTTACTCGTGTTATTCTCAGTAAAGACAGCTTTAGTCACTGATTGACCAGTAGATTCCACAGTCACTAAGGATGGTTGATAGACACTACTTAAGTGCAAATATAACCTAGTAAAACACACACACAAAAGCAATGTTTAATTTGGTTTGGAAGTTATTTAGTTTTTATTCAGATTAAAATGTCCCGATAATAGTAAAAGAAGTCATTCAGTATTTAAAAAAATAGCTTCCTTATGCTTCGGCTGTTTAGCTTCGTTTCTTGGGCATGAAAGCTATTGGGAGGTTATTACAACAATATTTCCATTTGTAACTATTCTTTCCTCATTCCTTCCCTTTTTATGACAGAGTAGACAGTTTAAGAGCCAATTTAGGATTCAGGCCGCCTGGGTTCAATTCTAAGCCCCTCATTTTAATATTGGGAGATCTCATTTCAGTTCCACAGATTTCTCGACCTCCTGATGCATCTCTTTTCTGATCTATAAATTGAAATAAACAATGTACTTACCTCACTGGGTTGTCATCGAAAGAAAATTAGCTCATTCCTTGGCATACAGTAAGTTTTTGATAAATTTAGTCTTTTTCTTCTTATCATCATATCTCAGTAGAAAAAGTAGGTATGTCCTGAGGAGGTTTATCTTTCCTATAATTGAGCTAACGCTCCTTTCATTTTTCTCGGGGATATTAATCTTTCCCACTATCATCCTTAACTTTCCCTCTCCCTATCTACTGTGCTTCTCTTCATTGACTAGAGATGATGCCAGATGACTGCTCTCATTTTCACAAACTGCTTGCAAGGGTGGTAGTATTTCATGATACATCCCTCATTTACTGCTTATACTTTTGGATTCTATTCCTTACTTTCCCACAACACCCACATGCACCCCAATTTTTCTATGGAAATTTTTCTCCTCATTAGTGACTACCGTTTGGTCAAAACCAATAAATGATCATGCCTATTCATTTCAAATAAATTCTCAGGGATTTTTGGTGCTATTGACCACTTCCTTTTTCTTAGGTTGCTGACTACTTCAAATTTTCTGCCTTAGGTTCAATTCTATTACAATCTTCTCATTTTTTTTTCTTCCTTTCTGGTTCCTCCTTTCTCAGCCTTTTTGAGAAAAAAAATTCACTGACTCTGCACTCTGTCTGAGTAACCTCCTTTTTTTCTCTGATTTCAACTATAAATGGAAATATTTTGCCAAGAACTCTTTGGTGAAAGCTAAACCTATTTGTAGTCCTCTCATTAACCTTTCACTTCTAATCTATCACCAAGTTCAAGTTCGCCAGATAAGTAGGGTTTTTGTTCACTTGATTTTCCTATTTTTACTGGTAGTGAAAATTATTGCTAACATTTATTAGCATGTACAAGACACTGCTTTAAGAGCTTTACACATATGAATATATTGAATTTTTATAAAATCTTATGAAATAGGTATTATTGTTATACCCATTTTACAGATAAGGAATCTGAGGCAAGAAGAGGTTAAGGTAATGTTTTTAATATCACATAGCTAGTAAAAACAGGAGCCAGGATTCAAACCCAGGCAACTTGGTCCTGAGCCCATGCTCTTGACTTAGCCTTTCCGGTATTTTGTCTCTGAAATACATGCACACACACACATGAACGCGTGCACGCAGACACATATATGTATATACGTGGAACAAGGTTTTATAGAAGAATATGTATGCTTATGTCTAACAAAGCAAATGCATAATGTAATATCAGATATACTGTAATTAAATAAATACAGATAAATATTCCAACATGAACACAAATACAAACAAATAAAATATACTAGGTAAGACCCACAAAAATAATTTCACTACCCAATGATTGGTAGCAATTTATAGATTGAAAAATATCATTGTCTCTGACCTCCTTAGTAGCTCTCAACTCTGTCATGTTTTTCCTGTCATTGTCATTTTCTCATAAGTCATTACTGGCTTGTGACTGATCTATTGACCTTCCGCCTGCTTCCTCATTTTTCCGTGCCTCACAAAATGTACATTTAATCCTGTGATTCCCTGCTTCAGAATCCTTCACTGCCACCTATTAATATGTTTTTATTTTAATTTTTAGGTTTTTTTTAAATTTCAAAATATTATGGGGTACCTATGCTTTTGGTTACATGGATTGCTTTTGTAATGCTTGAGTCAGGGTCTTAAGTGTGCTATTACCATATGGTCTAAAAGACAATATTAGACTCAGGTATATAACCAAAACTATTATATTCTTTCAAGGGTTTCCTATATATTATATTAAAATTTTATACATGTTTTGAGATAAAAATAATACATATGCTCAAAATTTATTTTGTATTTGTAGTTTAACCCTCTTCTAATTAGTTGACAGACCCTGTAGACTATATCTTGACTCCTGGGTCTTTGTTCTGCAAAGCAGGGTAATGAGTGAGGATAAGAATCAGATAAGATAGTTAGATACAGGTTGGACGGACTACCAAGTGCCTATGGGAGAAAATAGGTTGATATTCAAGAAAATATGGAAGCAAAATGAGATAACAGAGCCTGAGATAGAAGAATTTGGCAGAGGTGGGCGTATTCTGCATTTTATAAGATAGCAAGGGAATAAAGGGATTTTGAGAGAGATTGCTTTATGTATGTGGATTTGAAAGAAATGAAAAAGAGGACTTTAATTTTAACTGTGCATTATCCCCTGTGAGATTTTTCTTGAGTGATTGCAGGAAATATCTAAAGTGTTTTTTATTCAAACTGGAAGCCGGACTGTTTTGTCTTACTTATTCTCTGTAATTTACATGTTTTAACATTTTCTGCTCACCAGATAGCACACGTGCCTAAATATTTTCCATTTATATATTTCCAGTTAGTTATTGTTTACTGCAGCACTCTCTTTGATTTTTTGTAAAGAGTATTTCAAAGCTCTTTTTAAAAGAGCTGTCTAATTGAAATGAAAGATTTTTTAAGAAATTACTTATGTAATTGTGCTGAAATAAACATAAATAAATAAAAAACAAAAAAGAAATTACTATGAAATTCTTAAGAGAAATGTATAGTAGGTTTTTGTAAGAATAACACATGTTGATTGGGGAAGGGCTACTGACCTACTCAAGTTGTATATATTTATTGCTGTAGAAGCAAATCTATACCCAGAAACTGTTAAAGTTTGAAGGAGAGTCATTTTTGAGCATAATTAATACTTCAGGTTTTGTTAATCCTGAGCTATCTTATTTTGGATGAAATAAATAAAATTTGTATTTGTCAGAATGGGAAAAAAGAGCTCCACCTAAATGAACTCTGTAAAGAAATCATTGCATTAGATATAATATGATAATTTGCTAGAGAAAACATTAACTTTTTAAAATTAATTTTTAAAAAGCTCTTGTTTGTTACTGCATAGAAACTATATATGTACATAGATGTTAAATATATATAGTGAGGCATATACACACACACACACACACACACGCACACACATCTTTGTTAAAACTCTTCATATGTTTTAATTCCTGAGTCAAAGGATGTTATATAAAGAAGTGTTAGGGACAGGGATGATTATCTATGCATACAATACATTGATGTTATAGTATTAATAATAAGAAATGAGAGTGTATTTTGTGCGCATATTTTAATATATGTTTCATTTACTTGGAAACACAAAGTTTTTTTGAAAATTAAGTAGAAAGAATCTGTTTCCTAACTTCTGATGAAAGTTGTTTTTACTGAACGCTATTCCCCCATGCTATCTAACTTTGTATTGATCACTTTGCTTTGCCTATAGTCCACTTTCCTAATTTTTCCCTTCGGGCATTATGAAAGTTAATTGTTGACAATCGACTCCGACCCACAGCATCACACCTTTTTCTCTGTAACCATAATGCTCAATGGTTTAGACAACTCATTTTATAATCAACCCCATCTTTTACTTGGCTGTGATGACTTTTGTACTGTTGTTGTCTATTTCTTGTCTCTTAAACCAAGCTCTAAGTTCCTTGAGAATCAAAACTTGACATTTTTGTCTGTAGTGATTTTATTAATGTTTTAGAAAAAAATAATTTAGAAAAGCTGCATTGAAAAATAAATGGCATATAGTCCTTCACCAATAAACTACCTATATCTTAACTTTTAAAAACTTAATCAACAGAATTTTTATGAAGCAAGTGCTATACTTTGCTGGAACCATCTGGTAGTCTTCACTTGGATGATTAATAGTAGCTGCAATAACGAAAAGTCTAAGTTCTTTAGCACAATAAAGTGTTTATTTCCCACTTACCTCACAGTCTGATGCAGATTAAGCTATGCTCTGGGATGGCTCTTCTCCAAAGAGGACTCAGATATCCAGGTATGGCCCTAGCCACATGTGTGGGAAGAGAGACCAAATTATAGATTTCCACAGAGATTTGGAGTCCATAGTTGGAAGTAGCCTGTATCACTTTTACCCACCTACTACTGGCCAGATTTTGTCACATAAACCTAACCTAACTACCTCAGAAGCTGGGAAATATATCCTTTCTCAGCTCCCAGGGACAGAAAATTGGACTTTTTTTTTTTTTTTTAAGATCTAGACAGACTCTACCGTATCCCGACTCCAGTTCTAGAAAGAGAAGGGACAAGCTATAGAAGTGACTAAGGGCTGAAAGAAGAATCCAGCAATGGGCATTAAACTAAGGAGGAGCCCAGAGAGCAGCAAAGGGAGTAATCACCAGATCATCTTGCATCTTGGCAAATACCTGAAGCAACAAGACGTAGAAAGGTGTGTTGTGAGAATGCTGAGGGAAGACAGACTTTCACCATAAGGAAGGCCATCCAAAAGGTGTGGGGAAATCTTTCCCACCATAACATTTACTTTTATTCACCTGGGCCTGGGCGATCTGTGAAGGCCTCAATAATATTAACTACATGTCTAAAATTTTCCTTCTGACATGATGTCCTATAACCTGCATATCACTGATATGTAGATATAAATATGTATTTCTATTTACCTCCAATTCTACCCTAGTCCAACCCAACTTCTATTGAATAGCCTCCTAATTTGTCTCCCTGTTTCTCTCCTGGTATGTCTACAATCCATTGTTAACAGTAGAACCACAATAATCTTTTTAAAAACAAAATTCAGATTGTTTTCCTAATTAAACACATCCTTCTATAGACCCTCTGCATGCCAAACTCTATTCAAAGTGCTCTACAAGTGTTGGTTTAATTCTCACAACAATCCTGTGAAGCAGATGCTATTGTCTTCTGCATTTTGCAGTGAGGAAATTGAAGCACAGAGAAGTTAAATAACTTGTCCATGACACACAGCTAGGAAATGATGGAGTTGGGATCTGCACCCAGTTAGGCTGGCTCCAGAGGCCATGAATTTAACATCAGCCCTTATGCTGCCACATTCCTAATTAAAGTCCTCGACAGCTTCCCATAATGCTCAGAATGAATCCCTTCCTGCGGCCCTGCATAATCTGGCCCATACTGATCTTTCCAAGGTCACTTCTTACCATTTCTGTTTTACCTGCAATGTTATAACCACACTGGCCTTTCTTTTCCTGCCACAAGCCAAGTACTTCCAGCCTCAGGGTCCTTGCATTGGCTGTTCTCTCTGCCATAATACCTGTCCCCTCAATCATCACATGACTGGCTTCTCCTTAGCCTTCAGAGTCCAATTTCAGTGTTACCTCTTAACAGAGAACTTCGTGATCACCAATTAAAAGAAGCCACCCCATTACTGCTTAATATTATAGAACACTTATTTTACATTTCCTTGGGAAAAGGACAAATTTCTAAGTATTCTTCTTATTAATACATTAATTTCCTATTATTTTCTTTTTCTCCCAAGAGAATGAGAGCTATGAAAGATGGGGACTTTGTCTTACTTACTTCTATAATCCCAATAACATTGCTTTGACATCATAAGATGCATAGAAATTATAACATTTATTTGGCAGTTTGGGGCTTAATGGAAAAATTTTTATATTCATTATGTTATGTAATTATAAGACAAATAGAATACAAATGCTGGGGATCACATTAAATATTAAGCTTATATAAAGTTTTCAAATACAACCTTTATACATTTTTAATATGAAATACGAGCTGGCTTTCATAAACATATTAGTCTTTGTGCTTGAAATAGCTGCAAAATTTCTGATGACTTTTTAATGGTAATATCTTCATATTCTTGATAGTATCAATGAGGAACTTTCACAAAATACTTGTGAAAAACTTTGCAACAGAGAAATATATGTATAGTAGCTAACAGATATTTCTCATTTTCATTAATAAACATAATGTTGGAATTTATTGGTATAATGCAAATGTACTTAAGATTCAAGTTTTTTCACATTCAATGTTTCAGAATAATGAAGAAGCTCTAGTGTGCGAATATACATCATCATAGTTGCCATCCTAAGCTAACCAAATGCTATTGGTTATGCTAACCAGAGGCAAATCTGCTTCAAATGAACATAAACACCTGCAATGTGTGAAGGCAGGTACGCAATGGTGCCACTTGGCGCTCTACTCCTTAGAAAGCCCCACCTGGTTTCTTTGCTTCTCCTCCCCTGATAGGCTGCAGATTGGGCTGTTTTCCCTGTGGGCACCAGGAACACATATTCTTCATCAGTTCAGTGGGTCCCCTGTTCATGATGAGCAGACAAGAGATCTGAAGCTGACTGTACAGGTAGTAGATTTCTTCCTTAGCCGTGTTCTGTAAGTTGGGGAAATTTGCATGGGATGACTATACGGTGCACCTCCGAGAATTCCCTGAGGAGGCTACTCAGCAATGGCTATTGGCTCCAGTGAGCTACGACCTCTCAGAGAGCTAATGTGAGTAATATCTTAAGGTAGGCCATTGGCAACACGAGAGACTTTAATTAGAAACTTGCTCCTCAAAGTGTGCTCCACCCCAGCATTACCCATATCACTTTGGAGTTTATTAGAAATACAGAATTTCACTCCCTACCCCAGTGGATCTGAACCTGCATTTTAAAAGATCCCTTCATAATTATATGTATATAATGTATTATGTATATTTATATATATATATGCACATTATATTAAAGTTTGAGAAGCACTGCTTTAGAACACTACTTTGAACAGAGTAAGTTGGCAATTAATGTTTGTGGAATAATGTTGTATGAATTCTATAAGAAAGCACAGAAAACTAAAAGGATATTGCAATTTTTTATGTTATTTCTAAGAAGTTCACCATGATTCACTCCTATACACACACACACATGCACACACACACACACACATGCACACACACCGAGTTTATTTGAAAATGACATGCTAAATGAAGATGACTGCAAATAGGGAAAAACTTGTCATGATGGTGGTACATACAGTTTTTATATAAATTTTTTATAATACAGTTTTAATATAAATAGTGAAGTCATTGCTACTTATTTTGTCCCATCACCTTTCTAAAAATACTTGCTTTCATAAAACACGTGCCAGCCTGTCTGCTTTGCTTTTGACATGTTCTGCATATAATATATGCATATATTAAATACGCATAGTGTTATACATATAACTATAATGTGTGAGCATATCTCAGATTGGCTTGAAGTAATACCAATAATTTTTTAAAATTCTGCTCAACTTTCTTACTCACACAATTTGCCAATTCTATAAAAACATCCATCTTTCCAACTTTTCCTTTCTTACCTCCTCCCCATTTCCGAACTGGCCTTAGAAATGAATATTCCAGTAATTGAGACATCAAGTATTTGCAACTTCAGGCTGTTCCGGGACTTTCTCAGTACTTCAAAGGTCAATCAGAGTTAAAGGAAATTGTTAAGCTTCATTTTGTGTAAGTCAGCACAAAATCATCTTTTTGCTGTTTTTATTTTCTCACTGGTATCCCTGATTATGTTTATTAGTTATCACTGGGATTGTTCCAAAATGAACTATAAGTTATAGCATCTAGTTAATTCTGTTAACTCTTCACTCTGTAAGTATTTACTGGATATCCACTGCAGGTGTTACACTTACTTAGGATACTTAATCTGGTAGGAAATCATAGGTTATGCTACAGAAACAAAGAATCCCCAAATCTTACTGCCGTATCAAACGGACTGTTTATTTCCCTCTCGGAGTACATATCCATCACAGATCAACAGTAGAGTCTACCACTGCAGTCCTTCGAGGACCCAAGCTGATAGAGATTCTATTGTCATACCTATATCCAATGGCAGGGGATGGGAATGAGGCGAACCACAGGCTAGCTCTTAAAACTTATGCCTATGAGTGGCACATATCACTTCTCTCACATTTCATTGTCCAAAGCAAGTCGTAAGACTTTGCCTAACTTTACAGGGACTGAGGAAGTACAATCCTACCATGTGTCCAAAAGGGGTAGAACCATGTGTAAATAACCCTAATTCCATAGACCCATCTAAGGATAAAACAAATAACACAAATACCAGTCTGTTTTTCAAGACCTTAGAAACTAGTTGCGGAATAAGAAATATTTGTAAACACAGTTGAGTATCAAGTAAAACATGTTCTAAGACTCAGAGTGTGTTGCTGAGAAAGATTGTTTAAGGAGTTCATAGATAGAAGAGATAAATGTGGACCAGTGAGTGTACAAAGTATATGGGCAAGGTAAGACTATGTATAAATTATTAGATTCAGAGAGTGAAATGGAAGGAGGAAGGATATTCATAATTGTAACCAAATTGGATGAAGCAGTGGTGGGGTACAAGGCTGCTGGAAAGTGGGCGCGAATTGACCTGAAAAACTACTGAAAGTGTTTATTCCAACAGGAACAAAGGGCTTCTTATAACTGATATAAGGTAAAACTGGATAGGTACAGTAGGAACAGTAGGTTATGAAGAGCCTTGAATGCCAAACTAATATGTCTGCATATAGCCTTTTATATGGCCTTCTCTGGACTTACTCCCCTTGACCGTCTTTTTAGACTTTTGATGAGAGACCACCACACTGTAATGTATTGAGAATGGACCACCATGTCACAGACTGTTTGAGAAATAGAGACCAGGGAAATGTGGGACTTTATTAGAGACAAGGATTACTTAGGCATTTGCACTACTCTTCATGGAATATGGTGCAATAAAAGAATTTAAGAAGAAAGTAGCCAGGAAATCAATCTGGCCTTGAGAATTTTGGGGTCATTAGAAACAATGCGAAGACCAAACAAAGCAAAAACTCGAGAGTTCCAATGAAACATACTACTGGCCCTCTTTCATCAGAGCTGCAGGGAGCAGGCTTCTTGCATCAAATACAGGGGAGGAACAGGAATGGTGGGAAAAGTAGAGCTCTGAATTTCAGGAGTCCTATAGTCTAGTGGCAGAGAGCCCATATTAGCAGAAGGATTTTAGGAAAATCTCTTTATTTTTCTGTATGTCACCTCCCATATTTGTGAAAATAAAGATACTGGATTTATAATCCTCAAGGCTATAAATTTAAATATTTTCCTTTTTGGTTCACCAATAAACAAATATTAACGATGAAATATAAGGCATTAAATCAATATAGATATGACAAAAGATAAAGTCTTTGTGATTGGAAAACTTATTTAGCGAGTAAGAGAATATGTAACAAGATAACTACCAATGCAAGACAAATAATGATGTTAAACTCACACATATCACTTTTCAAAGTGATATTAATGATAGTTTAGAAGGTAGAATTGCTGTGAGACTTAGAACAGTCTATGCCCATCGTGACCACTATCTTGTTTTATGACTTGAGCAGGTTAGAGTTGGATGAAAGTCAGCTTTTAATTAGCTGCCCTATAGAAAGACACCATAAAATAAGTGTACATTTAAATGACGTTGCTTTTCTCTTCTGCTATGTTGCCAATTTCACTTTGTTGGTACATATGTCCTGTGACTTTGTCTTAATTTCTTTAAGCTAGATTTCCATGTAGCTCTTACACTTCTGTTAAATTCTGGCCAGAGTTTAGTGCTCTGTAGTTTTCTATGAGACTATGACACCGAAATACACTTTGGAAGCAAAGGCAAATTCAAATAAGATAAAAGATAGGGGAGGCTTCCTCTGCTGTTTAAAAATAAACTCAATGATCTTTCATGCATCCTGCTACATTGATAAATGTACACCAAGTTGTGGATTAAGATCTACCCAGATTAGAGCAAGCAATTCCCTAGTGATATGCACTGTTCTTAGATGTCCTGTCGGTTGTTGCTAATTCTAACTTTGACCCTTTATTATCTCAGTGAAAGTTGAAGTATCCTTTAGTATTAATAAATGGTAACATGTTGTGGAATTCTTTATACCTGGTGTTCTGGGTAAGCACAGATAGAAAAACTTTGATAAGGATTTTAATGTTATGCAAATCATTTGATCAACCATATTGTTGCAATAGGAATTTTGCACTTCAAGTCAAGAAAAGACGCTTTTTTGCTGGGCTTTTTATAATTAGTTGGCAACAACTTTAAAAATAACTAGTTTCACCATCAATTTAGCTTCATTGCCACTGTGCTCTGTTTGTAATCCATCTTCTTGTGACGTTTTATAAACACAGATACAGAATTGGATCAGTTTGCAGAATTAGATTAGTTTAATTCATTATAATTAGGACTCTCACAGGAACTTGAAGCCATGGCTGAGCTGAACATTCGTGGGTCCATTTGGGGAGCAAAATGAATGTATCAAATGGATTTTGAAGTCATGTTGTGTCTATTCCCACTCAGAAGTCCATATGGCAACCAGAGAGTCACCTTGCAATCTTCTAGCTTATTCACCAGCTTCCCCATCTCATGCCCCAGTCACCAAGGACTTTCGAATGGAAACTCACCTTTCTGCCCCTCCTCCAGTCAATCCCTACTCAATTGTTTCCTAGGTTACTGTAGCAGCCTCCTAAGTATTCTCTCTTTCTCCCAACTTGCTTCTCTCCCCCCGACACTCCTTCCACCATCACCCCTCCTGGCTTGCTTGAGATCATCCTCACCTCCTTTGAGAAGCCTTTTCCGCCCCCAGCCTGAATTTTGTTAAACTCTTGAGCATAACTCCTGGGCATCCTGTGCTTTTTACAGTCATAGCCCTTATCACATAGTACAATAATTCAAGATCTCTCCTTTTCCCACTGGGCTGGAAGCTACTGGAGATCAGAGATGTTGTCTTCTTTGGATCTTGAAGGTATAGCATAAAATGGCCACTAGGCTTTAATAACCCCTAAATAAGTATTTGTTGGATGTCTATATGAATAAGTTATTAGTAAATGAATAGATAATCAAAGAAATAGAAAACAGCAAATAGGTCATACAAGTAATATTCTAAATCGAGAAACTTTGATTTCTGTCTAATGCTTGTCCAGGTTCCCAATAATTTAAGATGTAACTCCATGTCATAGATGGATAACAGTAAGTAAACTATTATGAAGCATGCTGTGCAGTTCAACTCAGCTATCTCGTACAATCGTCATCCAGAGTGCGTTTGGCAATGTCAGAAGCCCTGCATTGTGCGTTGCATGGAAACTTATCTCAAATGAGCAGATGCTGGGAAATAGGAGCAATAAAGCTCCTGTACTCTCCTATATGTCATAAATCACTTCTTAGAGTAGAAAAAAATTACATAAATCTACTTTTTCTTTTCTGTACCAAAATAGCAAGATTGTTATGATTTGTTTTCTTTCTGTACCTTGAAATTCTGATTGATGTAACTGAAATTGATTATTCAGGAAACTGATAAAACTTTCCTCTGGTGAAAACTCAGGTGAAATTTTTTCTGGATTTTTTCTCTTGGAAGCAAAAGAAAAAACGGCTCTTCCTCTAGTGGCTTTAAGTTATAAACTCTTGGTTTCAACATCACCTTTGCAGATGAATATGCAAGCATATTTACAGGGCGTCAAATTGTTGTCATGTTAGTTATCCTTAAGGATGTGAGCATACTAATGAATATAATCATAATTATGTATATTCCCTTGCATATCAATAAAAGGATGACATCCGTTCATGATATCACAGTACAAACATGAAAAACATCCTGATCTTGTCCTTATCTGTACTCAAATAATACACGGAATTCTTCAGGGCAAAGGGTTTATGTACAATATGATTTATGTACAAAATGACCCTTGCCTTGGTCTATTAATTTTTATTTTCTGGTAGGATGTGAAATGTAGTTCCCTTTAGGGCATGTTAATCATCCCCCTTAGATTTTAGATATTGAGGTTGTAATGACTTAATGATCAAATCAGCCTATCTATGTTCATACCCAGGATGTGAGCATCTACATTAAGAGTAACTAAATTTTATTTCTTAAAAACCATATTAAAGGCTGGGCACGGTGGCTCACGCCTGTAATCCTAGCACTCTGGGAGGCCGAGGCGGGTGGATCGCTGAAGGTCAGGAGTTCGAGACCAGCCTGAGCAAGAGCGAGACCCAATCTCTACTAAAAAATAGAAAGAAAAGATCTGGACAACTAAAAATATATATATACAGAAAAAATTATCTGGGCATGGTGGCGCATGCCTGTAGTCCCAGCTACTCGGGAGGCTGAGGCAGAAGGATTGCTTGAGCCCAGGAGTTTGAGGTTGCTCTGAGCTAGGCTGATGCCACGGCACTCACTCTAGCCAGGGCAACAAAGCAAGACTCTGTCTCAAAATAAATAAATAAATAAATAAATAAATAAAAACACATTAAAATTGTAGTCAGAAAGAGCACATCAAAAGACGCAAGACACCAACTACATTAATGAATATTTAAGTGTTGGTGTATCTCTCTTGAAACTGTTACCCTAAACATAATAGCTGAGTGAAATGATACTTCCTATGGATAAAAAGGATTTTTGTAAAAGAACATTATGATCAGTGCATTTTGAACAAATGGGAAGCAGGCAGGCAGTGTTACATGAGATCAAGTTCTCATTCATATTGAAGACAACCACCTGGGTCCTTAGTGGTAAGTGCCATAAATGTGCAAATTCAGATCGTCAGCTACCTTCTGATGCCAAGTTAAAGAAGATACCAACTCCTCAGCGTAATATCTCTAGTATTTGGGCATTAAGCATGGGCTGGAACACTTCCACATGTTGGTTCAGAAAATACAGCAGTAAA
The DNA here is from genome assembly GCA_004363605.1 of Indri indri. Taxonomy (NCBI): domain Eukaryota; kingdom Metazoa; phylum Chordata; class Mammalia; order Primates; family Indriidae; genus Indri; species Indri indri. The sequence goes on from RJWJ010015835.1 coordinate 15,803, forward strand.
ATGATTTTTAAACAAACTGAGTCATGCTGAGTGATGGAAGGATGATGCAAACCAAGGGCAGAGTAATTCTATTTCCACATCTATATCACACCCTGCAACAGCTGGTCCATGACTGCATACTTCTCACCTATAAAGACCGTAGGTGAATGGAGAATGGGTCTGCTGGTAATTCACATTGTACCACTTAACATACACCTGCTTCACTTCAGCATCTGTGCCTTGGAAATTATTAATAGATATAACTCAATCAAAAAAGAAAACGTGTGTTTGTTGGGTTAAGCAAAATTAAATGCAATTCTTCACCAAAGGAACCCTTTAATTTTTCTTGAATATAAAAATGCACATTATGTCTCTCTGAAAAGAATATGCAATGTAACTCACACCTACTTCATCACAAAGCTTTCTCTTTGAGAAAAACGTACATGTCAGAAAACAGTGGAATGGTGCACTGACTTGGGGGGGCAGGGCAAGGGCCACATGCATAACCTAAACATCTGTACCCCCATAATATGTTGAAATAATAATAATAATAAAAGAAAACAGTGGAATGGAATTAGAAAACACTGATCTGTGTAACTGTAAATTTGAAATATTGACTCAATATTTTGTTCCTGCCTCAGAAACTGCCTTATAAAGTTTTCATTTAAAAAGTCTCTGATTTCTCTTGACATTAATTCCAGACCTTAAAATTTCCCCTCTTTTTTCAAAATATATAAAGAGAGATTAATAAAACAGTCCATATAGAATCATTAAGATGGACAATATTATATTTGTTTTTTAAGAGAGGCCTTTTTCTTAAGAGAGTTTACTTTCAAATTTATACTTTCTGTTTTTCCAATTTTACATTGCTGGTAATGCACAAGCAAGCCCTCTTACCAGTTCCCCTCAGTTTCCCTCATAATTTGAAGTGGGCTATGGATAATAACTTCACTCAGGGAGTATGGGACACATGCCACAATCGGTACTATTAACCTCCTGAGTATTGATCTGATTTTCTGCTCAAAATAAACACTTGGCCCATTTCAATGATGACAGTAAACTGACCCATTCGGTTTGAGTTAATACTCTTCTAACCTCTGCTTTTATTTTTAAATTACTGTTGCTACCAATTGACAAAATTTCTTTGAATTACAACCCAGTGTAGAGCTTAGTAACAGGAAAAAAACATGTATCACACTCTTTGGCAGCTGCTAGTTTCAGTTTGCGCCATTCTTTGAAACTTGGTACATGGTGCTGATATTGACCAAAAGCTTAATCAGTAGGATGTGGGTGAAACTTAAGCAGGATGACTGCACCTGCCTCGGTTCCCAGGACCTGTTATATTTTAATGGGCCAGGAGTTAAATATATTTTATTTAAAATTAGTTTTGATAACTAAAGAGCCCAAGCTATCCAAATATCCATAAAATTAAACTACTGAATATTAGTTATGATAGTGATAACAAATAATAGAGCAGTTTATTTTGAGGAAATGTATTCCCAGTTTGTAGAAAATTTCCTCTATTTGTATTGGTCTTTACCAGAATTAGCAAGACCAAGTACATTTGCAAGAACACCAAGATCCTCCCGTTGACAGATCAAATGTGCTTAGCATACAAGTCATAGCGTAAAAGTATACAAATTGAAAGCATGCAAAAAATAGGGCCATCTGCACTGCCAAGGAAACTATCATTCGAGTGAATAGACAGCCCACAGAATGGGAGAAAATATTTGCTCTCTACACATCTGATAAATGGCTGATTACCAGAATCTCTCTAGAACTCGAAAAAATCAAACAACCCCATCAACAAATGGGCAAAGGAAATGAACAGAAACTTTTCAAAAGAAGACAGAAGAATGGCCAGCAAACATATAAAAACATGCTCAACATCTCTAATCATTAGAGAAATGCAAATCAAAACCACAATGAGATATCACCTAACCCCAGTGAGATTGGACTCTATCAAAAAATCCCAAAACAACAAATGCTGGCGAAGATGCAGAGAGACAGGAACACTCTTACACTGCTGGTGGGACTGCAAATTAGTGCAACCTCTGTGGAAAAGAATTTGGAGATACCTCAGAGAGCTAAAAATAGAAATACCATTTGATCCAGCAATAGCACTATTAGGCATCTACCCAAAAAAGCACAAAACATTCTATGATAAAGACATCTGCACCTGAATGTTTACGGCAGCACAATTCACTATTGCAAGGATGTGGAAACAACCCAAGTGCCCGTCAATCCATGAGTGGATTATTAAAAATTTGGTATATGTTTACAATGTAATATTACTGAATCATAAGAAACAATAGTGATCTAGCACCTCTTATACTTTCCTGGATTAAACTTAAGCCCATTATCCAAAGTGAGGCACCACAAGATCGGAAGAATGGGCTCCACTTGTACTCGCCATCAAATTGGTACTAACTGATCAACGCTAGGGTGATCACACGGCAGTAATACTCCCCAGGGATTAGGGGGATGGGGGAGGGGTACATCCACAACTAAAGGACATGCGGAGCATTGTAGGGGGAAGGGCATGCCTTTAACCCTCGCTTGGGTGAGGCAAAGACATAAAGTGTAACCATAATGTTTGTACCTTCATAATACCCTGAAATAAAAAAAAAAAAATAGGGCCTTCAAACTTAACCTGAATGAAAAAGAAAAGACTTAGAACTGACTAAAAAGTGGCAGATTTTATTAATCCAATGAGTTTTAAATAAATGAAAAAATAGCCAAAAAAGTAATAATTATGCATTTTTTTTACTTCTCTGATGATCCTTCACAGATGAAATAATTTAGAAGAGTTTCTAATTGAGACTGTTCTGATTAGTTGATTGTCAAGTTTTCCATTTACTATGGCTTGCACATAAATAATAAAGACAATCGGTCTTGGGAATGATGGCTTCAAATAGATTTGTGGGCTCAATTTGAGAGAGATTTTAAATTCCACACAGGAGGGCCTACTGGTAGAGATACTCACCCTTTCCAAATATCCATGTGCTCCCCCTCACTTCCTGCCTCTGAAAGATTAAGCAGTCTACATGACAAGTTCTGCTTTATGAAACATGAATAACAGCAGCGGCATTGGTCATGTTGTACTAAAGTGCACAGGAGAAGCACTCTGAGCAGCCTGGATACCTCATATTGAGATGTTTGAGCTTCTGTCTGCCTGGGTTTTCAGTGGCAAGACCCTGACCAACCTGCATTATCCTTGTAACATGAGCAAAAAATAAACTTTTTATTGTGATAAGTATTGAGATTTGGAAGTTAAATCGTTGCTTTGGCAAAGTATAGTCTACCTTAACTAAAGCGATGCTGGTATTCCTTTGCTAAAAATTCTCTTAAGTGTACAAAGGCATAAGGCAAGAGGATGCAATTGGCAAACTTAATTTTTTTTTCAGTTTTACTTGATTTACTGAGTACCTAGTACCTGCCAGGCTCTGTGCTAGGTGCTATTGATTTAAACATCCAAGAAACGGCCTTTAATGCCTAGAATCTCATAGGCTAGCATAGAAAACAGACTTAAACAGACCAGATATTTTAAGATCAGTAGGAATATGTGGTGGATACTGTCAAAGGAAAGGTACCTAGTCCGAATGAGAACTATCAGGAAAGTCATCCTAGCAGATGTGGCTCTCCATCTGAGCACTGAAGGAAGAGAAGGTGCTAGCCTGATTAAAACGTGTAAATAAGAAGCATGATCTGTGCTGAGCAATGAGGATGAGCCTGGGAATATGCGGAAAGGTTGGGGCACAGAGAGCCTTGAGCAACCTTCCGAGAAAACATTTTTATTTTGACTGCAGTGAATTATTTTAAACCACAAGAATCAGGCAAGTGTTTTAGGAAAGAAAAAAAAAAGTAGTTCTAGTTATTCTTCGAACAAGAAAATTTGCAGTGTTTTGCAAAGCATAGGTTAAAGTCACTGGGGGAGCTTCTTATAAGATAAGAAGCAAACGGATTCTCAAGCCTCATCAAAAATGAACTGAATCACACTCTAACTGGTATATGGGGCCAGAAATGTATGTTTCACATATTTGAATATTTTGGGTTTGAGTAAAGGCCACTTAAGACCATTTATCAATATGTGACAGTCTTACTTTTGGAAATCATATCACGCATTGTAACAAAAAGTTTAAAACGTATCCATTTCACATTGAACACAATTCACCTAAAACTATATAATAATAGTTTTGTGGCTACTGAAATAGTTGAAATCATTCTTATATATTGTTTGGATTTTGAAGTTTTCTTTTGTGTACTTTGGTGACATGTTTTTTCCAGTCTCACACCATCCCGAAGCTCAGGGAAAGCTCTAAGTTTGTAGCCCTGTGCCTAATGGACAAAGATGTGCACATTAAAGGGTACATTAAAATGAAGATGTTGAGAGTGAGGTGAATATATGGTGCAGAATGTGAGGTGTGACCAGGCTGGACATCTCAAGGTGGCAGTCATAAGCTCTGTGATGGTGATGTGGATCCCAGGAGAGACTGACGCAAGAAGGTGCTCTCATGTTGTGTTGCTATCAGTCTCTGCACAATAAAAAGGTACCCTTAATTTGTATAGCACTAGACCTTTCTCTATAATTGGTCAATATTCTTTCAGATGCGTTTATCTAAATTGTGAAGTTAATACTTTTAAATAGGAGGAAACTCATAAGCAGATTAAAAACTAGATCTGCCATTACATTGATTTTTCAAATTCTATAGGAAAAGAGCCGAACCAAAACACAAATGCAGCTTTCCTGAAATTGTCATTCATGATTCTGCTTGCCACATTATGTTCTCTGTAGGAACATTTTAATCATATGTATGCACAATTTCAGTAGTCATTTTTCATAAATGTATTATTTAAGCTTTGCACATACAAAGTAATAAAAAGTAAGGAACTTAGTAAGTGGCTTGTGAAAATTAATGACGTTTTTCATAACTTTAATCAAATTTTGAATGAATGAGATCATTCTTTAAATCATTTTTCTTAATTTTTATAATAGCCAAGCTTAACTTTATAATGCTGGGAGTACAATTTAACGAAGACATTCTGCCCTGTAATTTATTAATCTTAGTCTCAAAGGGAGAGTCTATGAGCTCAGATAACTACTACAAAGACATCAAGATGTTTTCTACAACATTTTAGCTTGATTTTTAACAACCAACGAGACTACCTTCATTCTAGTCCTTGAAAGCAAAACAGGACAGGTAGGAAATACATGAAATGACAACTCAACTCCTGTCTGACCAAGCCACATAACACTTTATTCAGTCATAGCTTTCATCAAAAGCTCTTAAAGTACTTTATTAACTTTTGTTAATGTTCACGTTTCCAAGTACTTTGTGGAGTGGCTATTGTGTTATTCCCTGAGCACCAAAGAGGAGATTGAGATGCTCACAGTCTTATTCCATTGGAAGAAGAAGTAAATCCTTTGTGGCGGCAGAATGTTAACCAACTCTCAGCTCATCACTTCCCTATAGTAGCAGAGATATCAGAATGTTATGCAGAAACATAGGTCTTGGGACCAAGAGACAGGTCCCTAGTCCCTGTAGTCCTATTGTCTGGCCTGGTTTCTTTGTATCCAACCTCTTGGAACCTTGGAATAGATTTGCAACTATGTAGGTAGAAGAGGAACAAATATACTAGTTTTTAATTCATTTTTATGTATATGTGGGAACTCTTATTTGTAGCAGGGGAAAGCTTTATAATTAAATGAATTCTGAAATTGGGTGATTAAATCAATTAGGTTGTTAGAGAAATTGTTGAATATGGAAAAATAGAAAGACATAAAGAATCTGCAGAAGGATAGTATATGTTCAATCTTAAGCAAAAATAGAAGCCTAACCCTCTTTATAGTTTTTAAAAGCATTTATATACATATGGAAAATATAAGGAGAAAAAACAATGGGATTCAATACTACCTGGATATAGCATTAAAAAAAAAAAGATAAATATGACTATGCATGTGTGTGGTTGAATGGAATAAGAATACCTCTGATACAGAGATTAGACCAGAAAAAGGGAGGGTTCATGCTAAAACAAAGTTATTTTTTTTCAATAGAATAAATAACTTGGGTTCAAAGTGACTTTTCACAGTTTGCTTTTTACTTTTCTAAAAAAAGATGGCATGATTTTTATTCAATATGCTTTTAGCCTACTTAGATTTCTGCCAGGTTTATTGGTTTAGTCAATGCAACTGTAAGTAATGGTTAATATTAGTGACAAATAGCTTGTTTGATTTAGGAAAACAAAGCCAAATAGCTAAATAGAGTTCTTTTGATTCACCGATGGGGGAAAATAACTATCTTGGTTCTTTCCATGGAAAAGAAATGATTTGTGTTCATTTTGATCCAAAGGGAGAGGAAGTGCAAGTCTTTTAGATTGCCAAGATAATTTCTCCTGAACTTGAATGAAAGCCAGCAAAAAACTAAACATGAAGAGGGTGATGGCGGAATGCTTTTGTGTTTTGCAACATGCAAATGTTAAAAATACAGGGACATTCAGATTATATGATTTAAAAAGTTTACCTGTAAAGATCTCGCCTATTCTGTGCTGTAGTTAAGAATTTAGAAGAGTGTGACTCAGTCATGTTTCAGACTCCTTGAAGATTGGCACAAGAGGTAAATTGCATTTCCACTCAGAAAGACCACTGTTAACTTGGAAAGTAAAATGATTGTAAGTCATTCCTATCATGCATTTGGGTATTGTAAGTACAAAAGGAAGAGAAGCCAGGTTTGAGAGGACGTTTCCGTAGTTTGAGTTTTGATGACTAGGCCTAAGTATTCTTATGTCTTGCATGTTCACTTTCAAAAATATTTCTTCCACATCTTTGCAATTGTGAATTGTGCTGCTAGAAACATTCGAGTACAGATGTCTTTTTTATAGAATGTCTTTTATTCTTTTGGGTAGATGCCCGGTAATGGGATTGATGGATCAAATGGTAGATCTACTCACCTCTCTTTAAGGTATCTGCATATTGCTTTCCACAGATGTTGCACTAGTTTGCAGTCCCACCAGCAGTGTATTAGTGTTCCTATCTCTCTGCATCCACAACAACATTTGTTGTTTTGGGATTTTTTGATAAAGGCCATTCTCACGGGAGATAAGCACCACATGTACTCACCATCAAATTGCTTCCACTGATCAACACCTAAGTGCACATACAGGAATAACATTTATCGGGCATCAGACAGATGGGAGGGGGAGGAGGGGATGGGAATATACATACATAATGAGTGTGATGCACACCGTCTGGGGGATGGACACTCTTGAAGCTCTGATTCGGGGGGGGGATGGGCAACATATGTAATCTAAACATTTGTACCCCCATAATATGCAGAAATAAAAAAAATTTTTCGGGGCCGGGCGCGGTGGCTCACGCCTGTAATCCTAGCACTCTGGGAGGCCGAGGTGGGCGGATCGTTCTGAGCTCAGGAGTTCGAGACCAGCCTGAGCAAGAGCGAGACCCCATCTCTACCAAAAATAGAAAGAAATTATCTGGACAGCTAAAAATATATACAGAAAAAATCAGCCGGGCATGGTGGCACATGCCTGTGGTCCCAGCTGCTCGGGAGGCTGAGACAGTAGGATTGCTCAAGCCCAGGAGTTTGAGGTTGCTGTGAGCTAGGCTGACGCCACGGCACTCGCCCCAGGCAAGAGAGTGAGACTCTGTCTCAAAAAAAAAAAAAAATTTTTCTTCCATCTTTTGATGGAAAATCCAAAATCTTCAGAGGATGTAGATAAGCAAGCTACTTGATGTCGAATACCACTTCAGTTTTCTGGCCCTTGGCTTACACTTCGCTGCTCATTCTGTTACATTGCACAGTTGACCCTTGAAAAACACAGTTTGAACTGTGTGGGTCCACTTATAAGTGGATTTTTTTAAAATAAACATATTGGAAAATGTTGTGGAGATTTGTGATGATTTGAAAAAACTTGCAGATAAACCATATAGCCTAGAAATATTGAAAAACTTAAAAAAAGGTAGCTTTGTATTGAATGCATAAATTATACATACATACTAGTCTATTTTATCATTTACTACCATAAAATATACATAAATCTACTATAAAAAGTTAAAATGAATGTATCAAAACTTATGCACACACTTACAGACCTTACATGGCAACATTTGCAGTTGAGAGAAATGTAAACAAATGTAAAGATGCAGTATTAAATCATAACTGCATAAAATTAACTGTAATACACACTGTACTACTATAATAATTTTATAGCCACCTCCTGTTCCTTTGCAGTGAACTCAAGTGTTGCTAGTATTACCTTAATGCCTCATGTGCTGTTAATCATTTCCTCCTGAGAAGATAATTTCTCCATAAATTGCATATTGCAGTAAAAAGTGATCTCTCATGATTCTTGCATATTTTTTATTGTGTTTTGTACAATACCATAAACCTTGAATAACACCAGGGGACCCATAGGAAGTGCCACTAGTGATGCTGGAAGTGCTCCCAAGAAGCAGAGAAAAGTAATGAAATTTCAAGAAAAATTTGAATTACTTGATATGTACCATAGATTGACATCTGCAACTGTGGTTGTCCACCAATTCAAGATAAGTGAATCCAGCATAAGGGCCACTGTAAAAAAAAGAAAGAGAGAGAGAGGAAAATTTGTGAAGCTATTGCTGCGGCTATGCAAGCAAGCACGAAATCCTTGCATTTTCTGTGAAATACATTTTTTTATCTCATATTGAAAATACAGCATTAATGTGGGTGCAGTATTGCTATAAGGAAGGTATACCTATAGACTCTAGTACAATTTGAGAAAAAAAGTAGTGATTATATGACAACTTAAAGTAAAAGGAAAGTGAAGGATCTAAAGCTGAAGAATATAGTGCCAGCAAAGGATGGTTTGATCATTTTAGAAAGAGGTTTGACTTAAAACATGTAAAGATAACAGGAGAAGCAACTTCTGCCAACCAAGAGGCAGCATGTGAGTTCCCAGGTGCTATTAAGAAAATTATTGAGGTGAAAAGATATTTGCCTGAATACATTTTTAATGCAGGCAAAAGTGCCCTATTCTCAAGGGCAAAATGCTTCAAAGGACTTTTATTAATAATGAAGAAAAGAGAGCACCAGGATTTAAGGCAGGAAGGGATAGGATAAGTTATGGTTTTCTGCAAATACAGTTGGGTTTATGATCAGGACTACCTTTACGTATAAAGCTGCTAACCCTCAAGCCTTACAGGGAAATGATGAGCACCAGCTTCCTGTCTTTTTGTTGTACGCCAGGAAGGCCTTGACAATAAGAGCCCTTTTTCAGCATAGGTTCCATTGATAAATTGTCACTGAAGTCAGGAAGTACTATGTCAGTAGGAGACTGCCTTTTAAAATTCTTTTGATATTGGACAGTGTCCCTGGCCACCCAAAACCCCATGAGTTCAACACTGAAGGCATTGAAGTGGTCTACCTGACCCCAAACACAATTCTAATTCATCCTCTGTATCAGGGGGGTCATAGGACCTTTAATGTTCATTACACATGGTACTCTATGGAAAGGATTGCCTACACTATGGAAGAGAACATTAGAGAGAACATGAAAGTCTAGATGAATTGCACCATTGAAAATGCCATTATTGTTATAGAAAAAGCCGTGAAAGCCAAAATAATAAATTCCTGTTGAAGAAACTATGCCCAGTTTTTGTGCATGACTTCACAGAATTGATGACAGAGCCAATAAAGAAAATCACGAAAGAGATTGTGGATGTTGCAAAAATGGTAGGGGTGAAGGGTTTCAAAATATGAATCTTGGAAACATTCAAGAGCTAATAAACAGCACACCAGTGTAATTATTGTTAAAGCTTCCAGTCAATAATAGGCTAATTAGTAATAGTAGTCAGTAGTTAATAGTAGTTAAGTTTTTGAGGAATCAAAAGTTATACTTGAATTTTTGACTGCATGAGGTCAGTACCCCTAACCCCTGTGTTGTTTATGAGTCAACTGCATTATGCTTTTTGCTTTAGAAAGAATGTGTGTGTCAGTGACTGCAAAAGTGTAACACCTAGAATACCCACTTCAGAAACTACATCTACTATGGCAGATATTTTTGTTCTTTATCTTAAAACCCTATTAATACTTACAATGATCGTCAGAGTTTCACCATTCCTGAATGGATAAGGTACACTTGAGTTGTCCTTGTTTTATCTGTGTGTCCCAAATTCCATGTCTTGCCCCCTAAATGAAAAACTAAGCATTTTCTATCCTCTTTCTCTGTCTGCTTCATATTCTTCATGTGTTTTCCAATCAGGCACTTCACCTTTTCCTAAAAGTATTCTGCTCATTAAAGTATTTTTTTCTTTTAGGTGTATACTGCTTAATATTATTCCTTTCCCTCTTCTCACATTGTCCAAGTTCTATACATTTTTAAAGAATAAATTTAAATATAACCCCCTCTGTGAAATCTTCCCCAGTCATCCCTACCAAAAATTAAATCATATTGCTGGAATAGAGCAAGAGGCCTTGGGGGGAGGAGAACAGGAGGCAGATGGCAGATGTGTGGCATTTTTCTTTTTGCACTGTTTAGCCCATGTCTAAAACCTAAACTATGAAAGCTCAACTACTCCTCTCAGAGACCACAGTGATGGACAAAGGTCTTTCTCAATTTTTTGGCTTCTTAGTTTTAGCCTCAAGTTTACAGGAACGATGTCATCACTATGGGAGATTTTAATGACTCTCAGTGGTTCCCCATAAATTTATTTTCAAATTGAATCCAATGACATTCTAATTATGTAATTGTGTTTATAAGCCCTAATGCTTCTTCATGCCTCTGACCCAAATTAGGCTGTCTCTTATCCATTGATCCTAACTTCCATGTCAGTATTTTGGCAGTTCTGATTTGTATGATTTGAAAGTTTTTATTCCAACTACAATGTTTGGAAATTCATAAGGATTTATGCTATCTTCAAAAATTCTTATGAAAGTGTATAGAATTCCAGAATGTCTTTACAAACACATCTCTTTGGATGTATGTCCTCATGTACACTATTTCTGGAAAGCTCTACGAATAGAATGGAGAAGTAGATACCAGTTTCAGTAACTTCCACATTTTTTATATTTTCCCAACACTTGTCCACAAATAGAACTTTGTTATGGCTTCCCCTATTCCCAGTTGTCTAGCAGAAATAGAAAGACATATGCACCATTTTAAAGCTGAAAAACAACAGAGGGCATAAAAATCACATTTTAGTGCTAGTTTTAGAACTTGCCCTGTCTTTGTGCATAAAGCTCCAACCACTTGGAGTGGGAAGAGATTTGGTGCTTACCAACTTAAGTGGAATTAGATTTTAAATATAGTTTGAAGTATAGTCCTGGGATAAATTATTCAAAAATAGTGACAATCATTTATAAATTTTATGCCTGATTGTCAGTGCCTCTAGAGGGAGGACATTCACAAATTATTAATTCTTATCTTCCAGTTGTACATTTTTTATGGTCAAATATTGAAACTCATTTTTATAATGCCTTATGTTTCAGTTGCATAAAATAATATTATCAAGCACAGAGATCCAACTTTGGAAGAGTTCTAAGCCTTTTAACCACTTCAGCCATCATTCTACTAAGAAACCGTATTTTGTGGCATTGAAAATAAGCAATGTTTGAAAAACATTCCATTTGAATGTTTGAAAATCCAACTTCATAATGTAAGAATTAACACCAATTTTACTAACTGATCAACACTAGGGTGATCACATGGCAGTAATACTTTCCAGGGATTAGGGGGTTGGGGGGGTAAATCCACAACTAAAGGACACAGGGAGCATTGTAGGGGGAAGGGCATGCCTTTAACCCTCGCTTGGGTGAGGCAAAGACATAAAGTGTAGCCATAATGTTTGTACCCTCATAATACCCTGAAATAAAAAATAAAATAAGTAAATAAATAAATAAAAAGAATTAGCACCAATTTATTTTAAAAATATGGCTACTGTTTGCTTTGAAATATACATATATAGTGTACATGGGTTTATTTCCTAGAAATTCACAGTTTTTAAAGAGTGAGGTGGCACTAAGAAGGCCATTTACAAAGCACTCTCAAGTTTCTAGTTTTGCTCTCAAATTTTGCTCTCAGGTCAGATAGAGGCCTCCTCTCACAGACTGGGGTAAAGTAGGGAAGCAAAAGCCCCAGACCAACTGGAGCAGAAAATGATGCCAGTGTATGAGTCTGGGTTTGGAAAGGAAAACAAAAAGCACCCCAAGGATTTGAAACAAAATGAATTTAACACAGAGAATTGGCTACATAGATTGTGGAAGAGCAAGGACAACAAACAGAAGTAGATGGGTGGAGGAAGCTAAAGAGACAGAAAGGAAGAAGCCGTGGCACTCTGTGATGCAAAGCGATTACGACTACTGGTCTGAAGCCCACTCATCTGCACCTGCCACTGTGCTTTGGGAGACAATGTCATAGTCAGTCCTGGATTGCTGAAGATGTATAATGTCTATCAAAGCTGTAAGCTACGAAAAGGTATGGTTCCTACCCAGTTTTCTAAAGTCGATAATCACCCCACTCCCAATGCAACCACCCCAGTACTGAAGTAAGAAGCAGGAAGTTCCACTCTTCCCACTGTGTTCTCCCTCCAATGCCTCCCATTGGCAGAACAGGAATTCCAACAGGAATCCAGCAGTCATGGGAGGTTGGTAAATGAAATTTGTAGACTACAAATATGCATAGCAGAGTCCAGAAGGGAGAGTGGGACCTGAAAGTATCCAGACACATGTCCAGCACAGGAAGCAATATGCTACTCTACCCACAATGGGTTGCTTTTCTAGATTTGGAAGTTAGAAGTGGCTGTCTGCTCATGCACATATACTCTTTCAACTGGTCCTTTTTGTTTCCTGCAGCACATAGAGATGTTAGAGGGACAATCTGTCCCATCAAACTGACATGATCTAGTTGGTCTACAGGAAAGAGAAAAGTAACACAAGAACTTATCAATTTCATCTTACTACCAACTTGTGTAAAGGAAAGGTAAAGTAGGGGTTAACATTAGGCAAGAAGCATTTGCTTCTGGACATTTCTTTGAAATCTAAAACACTCTACCAGGGAACTTGACATCTCAGCAGAGGAAAATCCCATTGCCACTCTGGCTGAAGTTCCTGGAGCAGCGGAATATCACCGTAGAGAATGGAAATGCAGAGCAGGAAGGAGACCACACCATCCATTAGGAAAATGTTCATTTACTCTTGAGCACATGCATCTCAGATTGGAAGTGCCACAACCTCCAAGTGGAGAAACTTGCATAAGATTCAATGTAAATGTGAGCATATTAGATTTATTCTGAAGTAGCTGCCCTACCCTACATTGTCTTCTCAGAAAATGTCTCCAGACATGCCTCTGTTGGGTGAACATACTGCCTTGCTCCATCCATTTTCGTTCTGGCCACAGCTGACTCAATGATTGGAAGGCAACTGATGCAGAGTCAGTCAAAATGATGGACATGCAGTAGCTAATCAGATTCTGCTTCCTGAGAATTATACTAAAAGCAGAGAGGTTGTGGGCAGCTGGAGGAGGCACACTTGAGAAGGGACATGTAATGAAGGGCCCTGAGTTAGGGCACTGAGAAAAAAAAAAGCTGCGGAGAGGCAGAGGAATGTGGTCTGCAGAGAGGTTACTAGAATAGACAAGTCAAGAGTGCACACAGGAGAAAACGTGCAGAGGGCAGGAAGAAAATAAAAAAAGAAGAGAGTAAAGGAGATCTGCCCCTATCCCTAATGTGTGATTTTCCAGTTCTAGGCCCCATAAAGCCTGGCTGGATATAATTTGCATAAGACATCAATATTTTTAGAATGTATCCTACGTCTTTTTGAGTTAGCTAAGTTGATTTCCAAGTGAGTCTTACCTAAAACAGCAAGCTTATTATGCCAACAGGTACATAGAAAACAATTGATAAATTCCTAAAATGTTCAAGCGAGCTTCTGAAAATCCATTTTTGTTAATACTAAATGGGCACAAAATAAGATTTGCAAATTATAGGCAAAGTATAAAGCAAAAACACAAGACATGTGTAAGTATCCACCACCCTGATATTTTTATTCTTTTCTGTCTCTCCTTTCTTCTGCTAGTCTAAATTTTGTTTTCATCTTCCTCTTGTTTATAGTTTGAGTTTTACCATGTATATTTTTATCCCTAAACAAGAATTTCTTGATTTGAATATTTTTAATATTCATGAAATGGAATTATATTTTACTTAATCTTATAAATCAGCACTTTTGTTCTACATTATGCCCCTGATATTAATTTTTAATGTAGCTAGGTTGCATTCATTTTCATTGCTGTGTAATATTTCCATTTCTATATTGATTATATTGAATCAAAATTTTATTCTTTATTCTTCGAACTCTTTATGGACACTTTTTGTTTCAATTTCTTTCAATATTCAAACAGCAGTACCATAGAATCCCTTTCCTGGCCAGGCACTGTGGCTCATGCCTGTAATACCAGCATTTTGGGAGGCTGAGGCTGGAGGGTCACTTGGGCCCAGGAGTTCGAGACCAGCCTGAGCAACATAGCAAGACCCCATCTCTAAAAAAAAAATAATAAAAAATTGGCCAGGCATGGTGGCATGTGACTGTAGTTCCAGCCACTGGGAAGGCTGAGGGAGGAGGATCACTTGAGCCCAGGAGTTTGAGGTCTCAGTGGGCTATGATGACACCACTGCACTCTAGCCTGAGCAATAGAGTGAGACTCTGCCTCAAAATTTTAAAAAAAGTAGAATCCATTTCCTCCTATCCTAGTGCAAATACACAGCTGTGGGTATATTCTCAGGGATGGAATTTATGAGTAACAGGAAATGATGCATATGTTCAACTTTGTTTAATAATGCAAAACTATTTTCCACAGTAGATGAACAAATTTAAAACCCTTATGGTTGCTTTATTACTTCATTAACACTTAAATTTTTCACACTTTTTAATTTTTTCCCAATGTCTTTTGTGTATCAGTTATTTTCAGAGCTGTATAACTTTCATCAAAATATCAATCACTGTAGGTTTATGACCAAATGCTTTGCAGGGGAACCTTTTGAGAATCCTGTCGCTAGTTGTCATTACTGTTTGAACTTGACATATGTCCTTCTGAGAGTGCTTTGGCATTCCGATATGGTCCACCCATAGAAAATAAAATTTGCAATGTGTCTCAAAAAGAGGCTTTTTATTTAAAGATTATAAATTCTTGTGAGCAAATTATCATTTATTAAATATACTTAAGGCTGGATTTTTGCACAAAGAAATTTTTACTTATAAAGAATGATGAAATTGTGAAGTTTAATTTGTTTTAAAAGGTTGTCTTCAGCTGTTATGCCTAATTATTTGGCCGAACAAGTAAATAGTCAAATTTATTAGATGTTTTAAAAGATTGTTTTCAGCTGTCATGTCCAATTATTAAACCAAACAAGTAAATAGTTATTAGATGTGAAAAAATGGATTGCAAGCTCCTCAAAGGCTACCATTAGCTCTTCATGTGGCTAAGCAAAATTTCATTTGTCATTGAGTTAATGTCTTTCAGGGTTATTAAAAAATTCATTAATTATACTAGAAGGGCCCATGTAATCTGTGGGTTGACAGAAATAATTGTCAATTATATGTTGAGATACATTAAAATAAAATATAAATTAAGTAAATCTATTTTTATTTTTTTGTATTTTAGCTTCTTAAGAAATTGTAATATCAAAACTACTTTTACACTTATTAGCACTCATGCTACTAAATGGAGGTTGAATTAGTTATCTTTGTTCAAGAAAGTAATTTATACATTCCTAAAGCCAAAAATTGAGGACATATGCTGAATAATGCAGACAGATATGTACCTGAACATATGTGGGCACTCTTTTTTGAGTTTTCAGAAATGGATAGAAAAAAATGAAGACAAAATCTGTGTACTTACTTTACTTTTTTCCCAAGTACAAAAGAATAAAATTGGAAGTAAATCAATTAATGTAAATCCTTTCTAATTTTTGCTTAATTCCTATAAAAATCTTTTTAAGTCTAATTCATAATCACAAAGCTTTGCCACATGAGAGAACTGGTTTTTTATTAAGCCTTTCTATATATCAAGAATATGGTGGAAATAAGACTTTTTGGTGATAACATGCATTTGTATAATCTTCATAGAAGGCAGACTTGCAAAATTGATTAAAATTAAAAATCAACATGTTTGACTCAGCCATTTCACTTCCAAATTGAAGCCATAAAAGGAAGAATGACAAGTCCAAATTACAAGTTTCTGAAGACAATTTTTCCAAGAAGTTTTCTGTTGACAATTGCATAGATATTGGCTTTAGGTGGAGACACCATGAGAACAAGGGTGAGAAGATTATTAGGGGTGTTTGCCATGGAATTGAGTCCGTAAACAAGGAGCACCTGGCCATGCAGAAGGGATTGGGGTGAGGTTGAAGTGGGGCAATTGCAGAAACAAAGTTATTGAGTAGGTGAGAGGGGATGGGGTCCAGATCCCCGGTGGAATGGGGTCTTTGGGAGAAGTAGGGACCCTTCCTCCATTATATATATGTAGAGTGCAGAGACAATATGAATGCAACGAGGTTATAAATTTTGTGGAAGATGAGCAGTTTGTACCTAATATATTATAAGAAGTGAAATATAAACTGAAATAATCAGCCAGGAATGAGAAGAGATATTGAGATAGAGAAAACATCGGGAAGTGTAAAACAATGATTTAGACAGGTGGGAGAAGGGAAATACAAATTCGGTGTGGGTTATCCAGATCTTGCTGAATGGCCAGCTGATATTTGAGGTCATATATTTAAAGTGGGGCTGCTCAGCAGGGTAGTAAGATTATCTCCAGAAATACCAGGTCTTCAGATGCAAATATAGTGTACTTGGTTATTATTAGGTTTAAAAAGGATTGACTTTTTTTTCTGACAAGTATAATAGGGTCAGAGAGACAGGAGAGTGAAGATGGCTTGAGAGGAGGAGATTTGGGGTTGTTCCATGAAATCTAATCTAGGAAGGAAGAAATATGAAGATACGGGGTGGTGATGATTAGTAAACAAACAAACAAAAACCAGAAGTGTCAATGAATAGGAGATTTCCATAGGGTGGGACAATCACTGCTGTGAGGGTTTCAGTAAATGAGCTCAGAGATGGAAATCATCTTTTCATTTATGTCAATGGACAAAAAATTACGAAGTGACAGAAAAAAATTAAACACAGTGAATTGTGGTCTTTTTAAAATCTTTTTGTAGATGCAAAGAGTGAAATGGACTTAGTAGTACAATGGGTTCAGTGAAGGAAGGTGTTTTCCAAAAGAGTGTAGTCCATGTGTTTTACTGAAAAAAGAAATGAGTTCTCTATTCAGGCAAATTTAGGAACAAGAAAGATATGTTGTTGAAATCAGTGTTCATCTGCTATAGCAAGTCAGCTGACCTAGCTGAAAACCTTTAGCTCTGTCTCCAATACATACCATATATATTTCCCTTTCACTGAACAGACTCAGGAAACATGAAGGCCAATTACTCAACATGGCTCATTATTCATCTTTTCCTGAACTTGGCATAACTACAAAATTCAGAGCTCCTGTTGAAATCTCAAGGGTGCTACACCCTTGGCGAAGAGCATGAGCAAGATGGGAAATGGCTTTTGGTCCTTTGATCACATGGATCCAAATCAAATAAGGGCCAAACTGGAACAGACTGGATACACAAGTTGCAAAAGGGAGACCACCATATGCCTAAATAAATACCATTTCAGAATTTCTCCCATTCCTCAAAAGTGAGAAGACTGACGAAATGTGTTGACTTCTATGAAGCACATGTCATGCCACTCTATGTAACCATTTTACTCTCCAATTAATAAGAAAGGATTGAGGGTTTAACTCTTGGAGTGAGATTTTTAATAATGGTGAGATCATTGTAAAGTATCAAGACAAGAAAGGCATGGCTTTTCGTGTGGAGCTACTTATTTTAGGGTGAGGACTGTTGAAACTCACTTTTCTTGTTCTAAAGCTGCATGAAATCAGATCTAAGCAATTATTCTTCCCTGTAGTGTCGATCTCCACCTCATCTCCCACCATCTGTTTAATATGCTGTTGTTAGACTTACTTTGTTTGCTCCCTTATTTTGCTGCCACCACCCCTCCATACACTTAAAAACTTTTAGTGGCTCTCATTGGTCAGAAAATAATGCAAAATTATTTTTGTGTGGTATTCCAGGTTCATCCTTTGATTCAATATTTATAAAATACTTACAGTGTGCCAAATACTGTTCTAAGAAAGGCAATGGTCAACAAGATAAAGTCTGCATATGGAGTTCACTTTCTAACAGGGAACAGCAGAGAAGCAGAGACCATTCCTACAACATTAAACTCATATAGAGCCATTAGAACAGGGTGACACACAGTATTTCATCTTTGAAATGATCTTATAAAGAGAGAAATGATAATCTCTATTTTATAGTTAAGAAAATTGAGATTAAGATTAAGTAATTTGTCCTCTTTCAGGAATTTGGTCAGTCAGGAATGGAGCCAAGAATTGACCCAATCACTGTGTGACTCTACAGCTCTCAACTATTGAGTTCATGCCTGCCAATACTGATTGTATTCAGATGCTTGCCGAACTTTACCTTTGCTATTCTGCAAGGCCAAGCACATACATGTTCAGAATAAAGAAATGTTAATGTAGTATATGGCTTGTTTTTGCACCTGAAATTAGAATAGTTAAATATAAAACACCGGAAATAGTTTTTATTCTCTTGTTGATCTTCATAATCTTATACATACTATTTATTCCTCATAAATATTGTGATTTTTCTTGTTTTGTTAGTTTTGTTGATTCACTGACTGTTTTAAATCCTGGGAATTCTGAGAAACCAAGTACATTTTCCATTTGAAATAAAGCCACAATGTGAAACTTACTAAAACAGTTGGTGGAAACCTTGTACTAAATATAACTTTTGAAATTCATACATAATTCGGTCACTGTATTTGTTTATGACATTTATTCAAGAGTCGAATATCACATCAAAGTTGCAACTAACTTTAGATTTCTAGGGAGGATTATAACTTTAGTCTACCAAGGAAATAACCAAATAAGAACTTGATATGGGTTGTTTAGAAGTGGTTCAATTTTGAAAATTCCCAAATTGGAAAAATGATTCATAGCTAGATGATTTGGAGAGAAAAATAGATGCACATTTTTATTTTGTTAAGCAATAATGAAAACACGAGTGTTCATGTAAGGGCTTATTTTTTTAATTCCTCCATCTTTTCTTTATAAAAACCAATTCAAAATTCAAAAACTCTGGCATTATATTATCAACAACTTTTCAATCTGACAGTTACAATTATTATTTGTAACTAAAAAGTCCATAAAGACAGATTAGTCAAGTCTGAAAACAAAATGCAAAAGCACTTTTCAACATCTTTTTCTATATATTAAACATACATCTGGCCCAGCCCAAACGCATTATCTCCACCAGGACAAACTGCCACAAATATGTCTAGATTCTTTTATTAAGAAATATTATTAAAACAACAATATTAAAATGAAGAAAAGGGTTCTTACCTTGTCATGGTAAAGAAGAAATTGTTTTGGTTTGGTAGTTTGACTTAATTTGGTTTGGTTAGGTTTTAATTTGGACACATGAAGACAGATTTTACCTCAAGAGATAATTTAAAGAAACAAGCACATTAAGCAACTGTCCAAGCCATGAAGACTTATATTAACCCAGTACACTTTGCATTAGAATTCAGCCTACTAAATCAAGGAAAGTGATAACAGAGTCATAGTTTCTTCCACTCTTTCTGTGCTTTTGTTTTCCTATTCCTTGGTTTTCTGTCTCTAAATATGTATATATTGCTAGGAATGACCTCATAGATCATCTAACTCTGAGGTTTTTATTTTGGCATTTATGAATGGACTTCAGGAAAGGTCCAAAAAT